>JACEGR010005724.1:0-69530 GCA_014170235.1 Listronotus bonariensis
CGCTCGTGGAAACACGGCCTATCTGACACTTTAAGATGGTATATACAGGGTAGCACAAAAAGTTGCAAGCAATTAAAGTAGTGCAGATAATGTCAGAGGCGCATTTACATATTTGCCGCCCGTAGGCTATAAATTTTAGCCGCCCCTAATTTTTTCCTTTTTTATTGAAAATCAATTTTGAGGAGCAAAAAACGAAAAAAGTTTTCATTTCTACGTACTGAATTAAAATCGAAATCACCTAAACAATTTATAAAGTACAAAATCTGCCGCCCCCTAAAATAATCTGCCGCCCCCTAAAAAAACGCCGCCCTAGGCTTCAGCCTACTCGGCCTTCTGGTAAATGTGCCTCTGGATAATGTCCTCTAGTTTACACATAAAAATGAATATCAAATCTGAATGGTTCATGTCCAAAACATTCCATATGCCGAGTTTCATTAAAATATTAAAAACTTATCACACACATTTTTTGAAAAGATTGTTTTTATCTTTTTTAAAACTGTAAAAATATACAGGGTGTTCCATTTAAATGGTAACTAAAAAACAATGAATAAATTCAATATAAGTCATCTTGGAAAAAGTATTATTATTATTATTTTTAAATGGAGGATAAACCTTACAAAGTATAACTTCAAAAAAATATCACTTTTTAATACACTTTGCATAACATTTATTTTAAATTAAAATACGTTATATCTTTTCCTTTGACAACTAACTTTTTCATTAGTTTACACTGGTTTTTTCTAAATACTGATTGAAAACTTCTTTGGGAGATTATATAGAATTTTAGGTTTTTGTTGTGATCCAATAAATACACTTGCTTACTTCACACAACAATTTAAGTAGTTTGTCAGGATTTATATTTAGCGTTAAGCTGTAACAAGAGCTAAGCTCTTCCCGAAGTATCAGGGGCACTGTCCAGTGCACCCCTCTGTGGGACGATCGTATGGAACCAAAACAACTACTTCCCGGGCTAATACCCCGACGGACATTGAATTACATGGTTCACACAAGATGTTCGTCCACTACAGACAAGGATACTCGGTTGATCAAGAGTGAGATGTAGATGCATGTTCCTTCCGAGCAGAGTGAACACACACGGAAGTCGGTCTAATGAGTCGCAGCAAGTGACGACATCGCCGAGGATGAGCTTTGAAAACGTATACGAACGACGTGAGACAATCCCTTCAGTCCTACCAGGTCTACCACAGGAGTTGCACGCGATGCGAAAGGTGATTCCGCGACCTGGTAGAACTGAAGGATTGTCTCACGTCGTTCGTATACGTTCTCAAAGCTCATCTCGGCGATGCCGTCACTTGCTGCGACTCATCAGACCGACTTCCGTGTGATTTCACTCTGCTCGGAAGGAACATGCATCTACATCTCATTGATATTTAGCAATAAAGGATTATTTTTAACCAAAGACAACAAAAAAGTGTAAAGTCAGTAACTCCAAATTCTTAAATATCCATAAAAATCAGTTACATCTAATTGTCCTTATAATAAATAACGTATTCCGGATAAAAACTGCAATCATCAAACTTAACATAAACCCTCTCATCATGATTCGTCGTAGTATCGAACGGTTCTTCGGGTACTTCTGTATTACAATCTCCGAACCACTCCTCCCCGACAAGGACCTTGACTACAAACATCGCCATGGTAACCGCTGATTGGTCGCTGTAATGGCTCGCATAATAAGCAGTACTGGCGAAAGATGTTCCCCAGCCGTACTTGTGCCTCTCCACTAGTCTCCAATCAAAATTATCGGTACATATCGAATCGACATTTTCGATTTTGGTGCCGTGGAATAGAATTTTTTCAGTTCCTTTGAAAAATGCTTTCCTTAAGTTATAATGCAACAACATATATGGATTTATCACCTTTTAATACATTGTATTTTGTGACTGTGCATTGATTTGAAAAACAGTGTATATATTTTATTAAATTCTGCCGATGATGTATCTAGTTTTGTAAGCGAATAAGGAACATTGCTGATAGAAATATTGTATAGATGGAATTCTCTTAACAAGCAACTTATTAAATCTGGGACTCTGGTGACCTTTCTAACAGGAAAACATTCTTTGGGCCTATAAGAAACATCATATGATGATGTCTCCGAATGATTATTAGATCTGTTTACTTTCTTTTTAATATTTTCCTCTATTATGATTTGATCAAGGCAAATTTGATTATCTTGGAACCACTGATCCGATGCTGCTGAATCATTATCGTTTTGTAAAAAATAATCTATGGAGTATCTTCTAGACGGCATCTTTAGCTCTGTTGGTTGATTTTCTGTTGAAGACGTTTCTGAATTATGTTTCATTCTGTAAAAAGTTCTGTCCTGACCTTTTGTTGGTTTGTTGTTTATTTCTTGTTCGAAATAAATTTGGTTCCATGGGATACTCTGATCATATATTTTTGAATCATAATTGTGACAATTTAAAGAATTTCTTTTAAAGGGCGTGTACCTGTCCTCTTCTTGTTTATAGATTTGATCCTGGTAACTTTGAGAACGTTTAAGATTTTCTTGATGCAGTGTTTGTGTTTGTTTCTCTAGGGTGAGTTTACTTTTCTGTGGGAAGTTGTCCAAACACGACTCTGCGTAGGTTATATTTGGATTCACAAGTAAATTTTTGCTTCGTGCATAACTTCCCTTTTCACAAATATCCAAGTTAGTTTTTCCTTTACAAGTTTACGTTTGATTTTTTCTTCGATTGTTATTTGATCAAGAAAGATTTGATTGTCTGGGAGCCAGTGATCAAATGTTTCTGAATCATTCTCAATATAATTTAAGGAGTACTTTCTAGATAGCATATGGAAGTTTTTTGGTTGATAGTTGTGTTCACTTTCAGAACGTTGTTTGCGTTCTCGATGCGGAGTTTGTTCATCTAAAGTAATGGCGTCAAGGCTAAGTTCACTTTTTGTGATGAAATATCAAAGCATGATTCTGCGTAAGTTTTATTTGGGTTTACAAGTGAATTTTCACGTCGTGCATAACTTTTTCTTCACAATTATCCAAATTAGGTTTCTTATTTACAAGTTTACGTTTGATTTTTCTTCAATTATTATTTGATCAAAAACGATTTGATTGTCTTGGAGCCAGTGATCAAATGTTTCTGAATCATTTTCAATATAATCTAAGGAGTACTTTCTAGATAGCATATGGAAGTTTTTTGGTTGATAGTTGTCGTGTTCACTTTCAGAACGTTGTTTGCGTTCTCGATGTGGAGTTTGTTCATCCAAAGTAATGGCATCAAGGGTAAGTTCACTTTTTTGTGATGAAATATCATAGCATGATTCTGCGTAAGTTTTATTCGTATTCACGTGTGAATTTTTGCGTCGTGAACCTTTTTGGTTGCAGATATTCAAACTAGATTTCTTTACATGTTTACTTTTGTTTTTTTCTTCGTTTATAATTTGATCTAAGCATGTTTCGTTGTTTTGAAGCCATGCTTCTACTGAGTCAGGTGGATGCAGTTGTTCATCTGCCAAATAGAATTGTCGCCATGGATTTTCAATTTGTCTTATTGCATCCTTAATTTTTGATTTTTCTTTTGATCTATTCGTTTTTACTATGAACTCCTCTAACGAATAGTTGCCATAAGGTGTTTCTTCACTTGAATAAGGTAAATTATTATTATTTGTACTGTTTCTGTCGTGTTTAGATTTATGTATCAAATTTGCGTATCTGTTGTTTTGGCTAGGTGATGTGGGAATTTGAAACTTGTAATCCTGATGATTTTTGTTACTAGAAAAAAAAGGTATATTTTAGCAAAGTTTACAAAACTAAAATGCCTTGAAACTTGGTATAATACACAAGGTCATTTAACGTCTATCCACTGTGCAATGAACGTGTACGAATTTAATATAAAAAAACAGAGTTCAACTTTGCGCACTTAAGAAAAAACAAGTATTTAGGGGGTATATCCACTTAGAAGATCGAAAAGCCAATTTTCAATATTTTTTCTGAAAAGATCTTTTAAACATATGTTCTGTACACTTTTAACAATATTTTGACATATTTAATTTGTTAATAAAAATATTTTTAAGCCGTTTTGCAGTGACCACTATATCTCTGGACTGGATCATCAAAAATGAAAAACCAAACGTATCTACTTTCAGAAATATATACTCTATAAAGTAATTGAAGGAATAGGCAAAAAATTGAAAAATGGCAGTTTCTCAAACTTAATAATCCATTTCGGGTCACAAATAAAAGTCTTCAATTATGTATTAAAAAACAATTAATTATGGCAAACTTTGATTATTTGATTAAAAATATATCTAAGAAGCTTGTGTCAAAATTTGAGAGCGATCGGTTCAGTAGTTTTCGAGAAATCGTAGTCACCATTTTCGAAAACACTGTTTTGAGAAAAACCCGTTTAAAGTTTTAAAAAACCTATACACTTGGTTGAACACAATGATCTGAAAAATAAATATGGATGAATGCAGCGAAAATCATAATATCCCCTACTTGGGCACTGCGCAGTCCCCTTGTGGACATGCGCAGTAAACATTTACTGACTAGCGAAAAACAAACAACAGGACCGGTTTTAACATTTTGTATATTATTTATTTATAAAGAAAATATACCCAGTAATTTTGTTTCTAGGTATCTATACATATTTAAATATTTTATTTTAAGTCTGTATTCGTCTTTCATAGTAGTCCCTAAAAAGTAAACCGGTTTTATATTGGGGACTATTTTTTGTTGTATAATTTCTTATTTTTCGGTCGTATCGCCGATTTTATTGAAATTTAGCAAACGAGAGTGCTTAGAACTTAGACTATTCACAACAGACCAAACATTACCTGTTTTTTCAATGCTAAAATGCCGTTTGTTTTGTTGCCATGATTAAAATACTAAACATGAAAACACAAACGTGTGTGACAAAGAAAACAAATCAAAATAATTTGCCTTTGTTTACAAATACCTTTGTGTTGGCAACACTGTCAATAATAAAATGACTGAGAGCATTTCTGATTGCCAGAGGCGTACCATTCTAAGGCAATAATTAAATAAGCAAAAATAACACCAAATAAGAATGTTTTAGATAAACTTGCAAAACTTTTCTAAATAAGATTTGGGTATGTATAATTTTACGTTTTATAACGTGGATATATAAAAAATTAATAAAATATAGAATAAAAACTGGATAGGTGGCTTAATTTAAAAGATTGTATTACTAAAAACGTATATTCCTATTTTTTGGACGACATTTTATTTTGCTTGCTACTTTATGGCTTTTTTGTGCTTGCAATGTATAACATGATGCCTATATATAATTTAAACCCAAGAAATTTTAGTTAGTAACTAACTAGACATGGTATATTCAGAATATTTTAAATAATAGATTGAAAATCATGATCTTTTATTTCAAATTATTATGGTATTAAAAGTATTCCAGTCTATTAATCATACAAAATAATATGCATTCGTTTAAAAAGACTTGATGTTTTACTAACTTATACATACGGTTGCGCATTCGCCATTCTACACATACTTTACTTATAAATGAACTGACTGATTATGATAATACCCGATTTGCACTAACTAGTTCGTGATTTATAAAAGTCAAAACACACTAGGTGCTCAGGTTTCGGTAGCTCAAGGACCGATCAAATATCTTACATGGTATTTAAATATCATTCAAGGTAATTCTTTTAAAATGCATGTAAATTATTTGATCGGTCCGTGAGAGTACCGAGACCTAAGCGCCTAGTGTGCTTTCACCTTTAGCGAACAAGCATTCAATTTTTTTATTATTACTGGACACAAATATTCTTTACTTTCATTACATTTATGAGAAAATTATTTTAAAAATTGTTTATACTTACCTAATTTGCCATTTTAGATTTTGGGTAATATTTGTGATATGCTCTTTGTTTTTGACTGAATTTAAGCATTTACAAAACAACACAACGGTTATTTCGAGTAGACTAAAAACCAGTTACAAAGGTGCCACAAGCGTCATACAAATAAAGACGGCAATCAACTATCGCTGTCTAAACGCATCGTTTACAACGTGTGCGAGCAACAAAAAGGAGAATAATTGATAGTGAGACAGTTGATTTTCTTAAATTTAAGACTAAGACCAAAATAAGATAAGTAATTTTAAAATGTCTCTTATTGCAATTTTTCATTTATTGCAAAAAGTAAAAACCACTTGTTATTGAAATAATATTATTTTTAACAAAAAAGTAACGATCATTATTTTATGAAGAGGTTTTTAGTAAATAAATAACACATAAATATAAATATACTTTTATTTGCATTTCAGTAAACATAACAAATACACGAATATACATGTTTTGTCACTTCAAAAGGTTTATAGACAACTAAAGCAAGAACAATGTGGGACAGATTCATTACCATGTTTATATGCCGGCATTTTTTGTCTAATGTCTTCCTGTTAGTGTACTACACGCCTTAGACGTGTATAAAATTTTCAATATTTATATTGTCAAATAAATAAATCCTACAGTAAAAACTACATACTAAACTTGTATAAAAACACAATCAAAACAACAAAAAAATCAACAGAATCTCCTATTTATATAGCATCCACTATATTAATATTTTTTCCACTAGCAACATTTATTTAATCAATAATTTAGTATATTTTGGTGAGTGTTCGTGTGTATGTATGTAAATCAGGAATTAAAAGATAGAATGAGGATTTTTTAAATAACCACTTATGTATTACATTTGCTTAAAGGCACTTTTACAAATACTATTAGATCATTTAATTTAAGATTTATTCTCATAAAAGAAAATTGCACTAATATCATAATTAGTCATTTGTAGTTTTGTATATGAAATAATTTAAAACATATTATTATGTATCTCATAAAGAAATAAATACTAACAGACTACGCCAACAACGATGCGACGCCAATGAATTGAAAAACAAACATATGTTTACTTACTTGTGAAATGACACATTGGGGTTTAAAAAGTCTATTTTTTGCATACTTGGCTTTCACGAACCATATTGTCGGTAATATTGTCCAATAATTTACACAAAAAACACTATAAGACACATAAAAACTGAGAAAATCACCAAAACAACTATTTCTACAAGGCAACGCTGCAAGTAATGGCGCATGAAAAGTGATAAAAATGCTACGAGACTAGCCGATCCGAGCCGATGGAGGCTATGGCCCGTAGCAACGTTGTCGGGTTGTTTAGTCAATATTCCGTGATTCAAAATAAAAAGAAAAACCTGGAAATAATTAAATATAATGATAATTTAATATGAACATAATAATAACTATATAATTCTGATATCAAAATCACCTTAAAGTATAGACGATATTCTTATATAGTATTTCCAGTAAAAATTGTATTAACAAATAAATGGCAAAAGTCAAGACTTTTAATATAAAATAGCAAAAGTGACAGTAGCGCTGCCCGATGACTTAAGCAAAATTATCTTGAAAGCAAATAGTCCAGTCAAATCGGAGAAAATTTTAATGTCTGATCGTAATCAAATGTAAACAAGTTTCGTCTCCTGTAAAGGATAAAAGGTCATTGGCTTAGAAGCACTGATCTCAATTTAAATTCCGATTTTTTTGCTAAAACACCTTATTTTTGATTTATGAGGACCCACTTTGACTTAACCTCAAACCTGCACGGATTTTTTTTCGCATTATTATCTTCCCTCTTAACAGTTCCTTGACACAACAAAACTGAATGGTTGGTATTTTATCATAAAAGCAATTAGTTTTGGTGTAACTTGTTTGAGGAATAAATCTCAATTCATAAACTGATATTTCGCTCCTGTTGCCGTAGCAGTTGTCGTTTAGTTAAATTTGGCGTGTAATGCCATTGAAATTGTTTATTTTTGGGGTAAGGGCCAAACTGACCTCATATTTGTAATTGAAACCACAAAAAAACGCGAAGTACAAATTGGTACTGGACCCATAATGGCTTAGTATTATATTTCTATAACTTTTAAAGATATCAAAATCTAACGTATGCCAATTTGTAATATTAAGAAGCAACTTTTTTAAGCAATTACACCAGCTCTAGTCAATTTTTCTACTTTTTGAGATACGCCACTTCGTGATATTGCCGACGAAATTGCTTATGGCTACGTGTTATAACTTGAAAATATGTCAAATTATTTTGAGTAAACTGCCATATTTTATTTTGTGTGATTATAAATGCATCAGTCCAATGCTAATACAGGGTGTTCGACTATATTTTAACGCATTTTGACCGCGAATAATTTTAGAATTAATAAAATTATTAAAATGCGGTGTTTGCAGAAAGCCTTAGATTTTTTTAATGTTTCTTTTTATAACCTTGCCATTTGGTTGTGACATTTATGTCTTACGAAAACGGCCAATTTTCGCATATAGGGCAAGTTTGTTATTTTAAATGGAACGCCATGTATATTTTTCTATAATCCTTAAATACAATTTTTCCTGTTTAAAAAAAGTTAACCCAAACCAATTTCAAAAATAATGGATTTATTGATCTCTAAAAAATTGACTGCATGGCAATAAAGAGTATTATTTGAAACAGAAAATTTGCTACTTACTTAATATTTAGTTTTGGTTATACAAAACTTAAATTAAACAAAAGTTTAAAAAAACACCAAGAATTACTCATAACGCACAAATGAAACACCAAATACCAAATGACTATACCTGATAACGGTCGACCGTAGATGGGAGATTGGATTTGGGCGGCCGACGGCGTCAATTTTACCTGGATTTTACGATCGGGAAATTCCAAATTATAAATGAAATTAGGGATGAGTGTGGTCCTGTCACTGTATAGGTAAACGTTTTCAGTGTTGCAACCACTATATTTATTAAAATACTGCAAAATTGTCAATGTTGCGAACACTATATTGGGTTTTAAATGAAAAATGCTAACTTTTTTAAGAACTGTGCATGTGCAAAGGTGGACAGCAATTCTCCCAGTGTGGGGTAAAAATTTCGTGCGCAGGTCTATTGAAAATATATGGGGAACATTTTCTATTAGCAATCCTTTTAATTTTTAGATCATTGGTTGAACAATGTTTACAAATAAGCGCATTTCTCCGAAACTATTTGACGGATTAATTTCAAATTTCAAAATCGATTTTTTCAAAATCGCAAGTGGATATAACCTCTTTACAAGATTAAAGTAAATTATATTTTCTGATCTAAAGCAAGTAACGTAAGCAAGTGACGTTTTATTTTTATTTAAAATCAAAGAACACAATTTCAAAACTTGGGCTTTTGCCTATACTTATACTGTTCTTACCGATATTTCAGGTTTTCACTACTTGTTTCGTTACAATCATTTTTTGTTCTAGAAACTCTGACATCGGGATTTTCACAAATGTCTACCCTGCGTTGTATTTTTCTTGAATCATTATTTGTTTCAAGTCATTTTCCAAATTTTCGTTGCTTTTTCTCCAGCAACTCTTTGGAGGCTCTAAGTTTTGATACGTCTCCTTGGTTGACACATTATTGATTGCAGCTTCTATCGTTTTTTGATCGCATTTTTCATTATTTTTCTTAGGAACAAAATAATTTATATCTGATAGATCCTTCTTTTATAACTTATAAGGGTAGCGGTTGTAGTATCTACTTTTTCTTTTTGTTTTAATACTGTCTGATTAATTTTTTCTTTGTTTTTATGCTTTTTTTGGATTTTTGTGAAGCTGACTTGCTTGTATTGGACTTTGCCAAAACTTCCTTATTATTTTGCCTAAAAAACAAGTTTATAAAAAAGATACAAAATCTTAAGTAATCGGAAATATTGACATAGAAAAATTCTTAGATTTGATTGGTCAGCAAAAACATTTTTTTTTATATTAGTATATTTTTATAGTAGTAAAGTTTAGTAGACGGACTGGTTGCTGAATTGAAACGTAGTCGTACAAGTTTTGAAGACGATTTACTTCATTAGAATAACAACAATTTATGACGACTCAATGTTTTTTTACCACGCTTTTATTAGCTTGGGTTGTATGTATGTATGTATTGTTACAGACTTTCAAAAGGACCCTTGACAATGCAATAATCTGCAAACAGTATCCCGTTATCCTGATTAGGATCGCCAGGATAAATAAATTCCTTTATAGATTTTCTGTAGGAGAATAACAGAGAAAGAGCTAGTGCGCGATCTGCGCATGCGTGCAGTTTCGGACGTACTCTCAGCATATGGCTGACAGAAACTTGTTCGGAGTAGTTGTTTTCTGATGCAACAGTGAAGCTTTAAATGAAATGATTAGATTACGAAATAGTTCGTGAAACATTTCAATATCACATGTCCGCAGAAAACTAATTGATATATCGAACTAAAAAATGAAAAATAAATACTTAATAGTTTAAAAAACTAAAAAACACGCTTTTATATGCAACCGAACTAAAAATTAGGAAATAATTTTTCATTACAAAGAGTTTGTATTACAGTAATAAAAGGTCAAACAATGAATCATAATTATATACCTCAAAATAGAATTATAATAAAATTTCAGATAATAACAGAATAATTCACTTCAGAGTAAAAAGCGTGAAGTGCATTTTACTTATTTTTTTCATAACTTTTCCCTCATAGATATTTACAAATGAAATAATTATAACATTTAATATATTAAGCACCCTACGCTTTTATTCTGAAGTGAATTATTCTGTTATTATCTTAAATTTTTGTTATAATTCTATTTTGAGGTATATAATTATGATTCATTGTTTGACCTTTTATTACTGTAATACAAACTCTTTGTAATGAAAAATTATTTTCTAATTTTAGTTCGGTTGCATATAAAGCGTGTTTTTTAGTTTTTTAAACTATTATTTATTTAATTAGAAACAGAGATAGAGCCGGTGGAAACACGATTTTAAATAAATATAAAAGTATATTTAAGTTATTAATAAAATATTGTTAGCATATTAACAAAGAAAAATAAAAAATAATTACAGGCCTCAAATTATTTTACTTTTTTATCTTTTGACATCCCACGAAGGCATATGCCTAAATACCAGAGTACCGTGGGTGTCGGGCTATTAGATGTTTAACCCATCGTTCCCCATGTTCTGCCAACGTTGTCCAAGCACTGAAACATGCAGTTTATGCATTTCACAGCACCTTTTAGACAACGCGGTAGTGCCACCACGGTCGTTATTTTTAAATAACTACTACCTAAATATGTCTCCCCGCTGGGAATCGAACCAGCGACTTCTAGCTTCGAAGATCAAAGCTCTGTCCACTGCACCACGGGGAGACTATTTTTACCTGGATCTTTTCTTTCAGTATGTCCAAATACATATGTTTAAGTACAAGTTACTTTGTATGCCATTTTACTAACCACCAAACTGTAACAATTCCAAACTTGTTAAAACATGCTGTTATAAATATTGTTGTATAATATACTTCATGTACAGGGTGTACCATTTTGGTTGTCCCTTATGGGAAACTTGGAAACCATAAGAGATATTAAAAATCTGATACCCCATCCTCGAGCTCTTTTTGGAGAAAAAAATTATGGTAAAAACAGATCATCGCTATCGCGAAGCGTTTCAGAGATACAGGGTGATTTTCGATTTTTCACTTTTGAAAAGGCTCTGTAGCTTTGTTGTTATTACAGATACGAGAAAACTAATTGCACATTATAAAGACACTTTTTTCTGTAGAATCCAGTGGCGTAGCCAAAAATTCTTTTGAGCTGTCATTTTTGACATATGACCCAAACATGTTTTTTTAATAGGGACACCCTATAAATGATTAGGTAATTAAATTGCTTGTTTTTTCTGATTAAAATAATATATCATAGTAGGTGGTTTAATAATTTTTTACGTCAAATATTGGAAAAATTATGATTTTAAAGACGCATTGCGGCTTCTATCTGTTTTTAAATTGTTTTATATTTTTGTTTTAAAAGGAATCTGTCATCCCTTAGCTCAGGAGACATTTCCGTAGAAAAAAAAATAAAATAAAAAAATCAAAAAAATTATTAAAAATTTTTTTATTAATTAATTTTTGTTTTTTTTCTACGGAAATGTCTCCTGAGCTAAGGGATGACAGATTCCTTTTAAAACAAAAATATAAAACAATTTAAAAACAGATAGAAGCCGCAATGCGTCTTTAAAATCATAATTTTTCCAATATTTGACGTAAAAAATTATTAAACCACCTACTATGATATATTATTTTAATCAGAAAAAAACAAGCAATTTAATTACCTAATCATTTATAGGGTGTCCCTATTAAAAAAAACATGTTTGGGTCATATGTCAAAAATGACAGCTCAAAAGAATTTTGGCTACGCCACTGGATTCTACAGAAAAAAGTGTCTTTATAATGTGCAATTAGTTTTCTCGTATCTGTAATAACAACAAAGCTACAGGGCCTTTTCAAAAAGTGAAAAATCGATAATCACCCTGTATCTCTGAAACGCTTCGCGATAGCGATGATCTGTTTTTACCATAAATGTTTTCTCCAAAAAGAGCTCGAAGATGGGGTATCAGATTTTTAATATCTCTTATGGTTTCCAAGTTTCTTATAAGGGACAGCCAAAATGGGACACCCTGTACATACATATACATACCTGCAGAAACTGTCTCTTCTCTGCTCAAAAATTTGGCTTTATTCTTTTCGTCCACTTTATTTTTTATTTTTTATTCTTGTACTTTTCATTTTGTCTTTGTATCATGTCATTTCTTCTGTCAAATTAATGTTACCTAAAAATATCAGTAACCAAACTAAACTTCATGTTATTTAACGGTTATTTGCATAATTTTACTTATTTATTTATTTATTTATTTATTCATATAAATACTCTACAGAAATAAACTTTCTAAATGGTATTCTTAAGGCAACAACAAATTATATAGCATAATCATAAAATATTACATACATAAAGATATAGAGAAAAAAACAACAAAATAAATTATATACAAACAATATGACAAATAAATATGTATAAGAATATAAAAAAATCTGATTGACTAGTTATTGTACTATAAGTCTTTTTATGACTGACACACTCACATTAAATATATCACACTCCGAGAAATATCGATTATAATTCCGCAGCATTACATCCACAAAAGCCCTCTGTCCATAATTGGTTCGATGCGTCATTTCGAAAAATAACTGCATCTGTCTAGTTTGTCTAGCAGGAACCAGAAAGAGTACCAGCTCTAATAGGGTTTTACAGTTGATTTTCCCAGTTATTAACTTATGCAGAAAGATAAGTAGTGCTTTCCTTCGCCTAGTCTCCAAACTCTGCATGCCGCACAGAAGAAGTCTTGTGTCATAGGGTATATTTTGATAAGGAAATCGCAGTTTGTATAAAACATATTTTGCAAACTTATTTTGAACCCTTTCAATCCTGTTGACATGGCATTGATAATGTGGATTCCATATGACTGAGCAGTATTCCAAAATACTACGGACCAGACTGTTGTAGAGTACCATAAGTGCTTTGGTGTCGTAAATGTGTCTGGTATTTCTTTTAAAAAACCGAGCTATTCTAAAGCTTTTACTAATAATATTGTCTATATGCGGATTGAATGTTAGACTGCTGTCGAAGATGACACCAAGATCACTATAAGACGAGACTACTTCCAAATCGGATGATTCAATTTGATACCTCTTGTTTAACGGATTATTACATTTATAGAAACGAAGCACTTTACATTTATTGATATTAAGTTTTAGATGGTTATTTTTACACCAATTCACTAGCCTATTAAGATCAGATTGCAGGGCATTAAAATCCGGAGAAACTATGGAATCATATACTTATACCCAAGCAGCAAGCTGACGTCTCTTTTAGTCATTTTTGGTCACATTTGGTCAGCAAAGACGTCATAAGATGACGACAAAATGGCGTTAAATTGGCCTCCTAAGTCACACATCAATTTTAGGCGAAGAACCAATTCTAAAACGGTATTTACCAATCGGTTATGTTGACGTTTAAACAGTGTATTATACGTCAAAGTTGTCACCAATTATTACCGCGGTTATAATTGGTTGAACGCCTAAAATTGCTGACAGACAAAAGACGTCCCGTTAATGACGTCATAAATTGAAATAAGGAAAAAACTCCTTGCTGCTTGTAGTTTCCTTTCACTGCAAGCAAAGAGTACAAATTGCAATGTCGCATCTCTCGGGACACTGTCCAACCAGGAGATGCAGATTTTACACTAGCCGAAGATATTAGTAATGTGTAACACTGTGTTGAATGACACTTTTGTGTTGAAACCTTTCTGGGTGTCATGGGTGTTGAAACAGCGGTCATGAATATTATGACACTGACACCTCTCATGAAACCCTACGAAACCGACACACTCAGCAACACTTTAAAAGATGGCGTGATTCAAGATTTCGTTTCGCATTAACACAATGACACCACGGATGACACCGACACCCAACAGCGACACACGATACACTACAGTACCTCTTTAACAGATGGCGGCATTATTGTCGAATGCAGACGTTTCCTTGATTCAGGATTTTTAAAAGTAAAATAAAGCTGTAAATAATATAGTAAACAAGTTTGGTTTTAGTGAGAACCAAAATAAAGAGTAAATTTTTGTATAAGTTGACCATTAGGAAGAAATCGCTGTACAAAGATCGCGGTATATTAATTTTTATTTTTTATTTTTCATTTTTAAAGCAAAATAAATATATAATATATAATAATAATAATAATAACAATAGTTTATTTAAAATTATAAATTACAAGTAAGTATATAATGATAAAACTCGAGCAACTCCGTGCTACAATTTTATTGTATCGTAACACTCGTGACTGACACTTTTGTGCTGAAACCCGCAGCTCATCTCACTTCGTCATTTTGTCAAGAAACAATTGGATTGTTTCATGACACCTTTGTGTCGAAACACTGTGTTGATACCGAAGCCGGTGTCAGTGTTACTGTTTCAACACCCAGACCGGTCTCGAACTATTTTGGTCTCATCGGGACGGTGTAGGCGATAAAAAGCGAAGATGTTGAATAAGCGTAGTAGTTTATTGTCCATTACGCCATCTATCGGTAGAGTTTTTTCTTATTTCAATTTTGTAAAATTATTAGTCTTATTTTTCTGTCATATGATATTTCGGTTGGATTTTTGACACGAATCATATAATGTCAAAAAACATTTCTGGCGTCGAAAAGACGTCACTTTAACGACGTCAAAAACACGTCATTAAAATGACGTTATAAATTTCGTCATAATTTTAGTCTAATGACGTCCTATGACCAAAAATGACGTCATAATGACGTCAGCTTGCTGCTTGGGTAACCAGTGATTAAAATACAAACAGCACAAAGAAAAAGCAAAACAAAAATCGTTTGGTTTAAATTAGCAAAAAAATTGTCTCGACTTTTTTTTATCTAACCATCTTCATCATTTTTGGAAACAATCGACAAAAAATGTATTTCCAATTTAAGGTAGAATTCATATAATTTAATTACCCTGTTTCGATTTTGTCATTTTTTTGAGAACCAATATATTCCTTAAATTAAATATCAAAACGACCAAGTCTGGCAACGCTGTAATAGGTGTGGCAATGTCCTAGACAAAGCAACGCCATGACCGGTAAAACCCAAAACAAAATATGCTCAAAATATAAACATCAAGAAAAATCTTTTAAATTTAATTTCAAAATTCAACACTGGACACTGATACCCGAAAATATATCCAACCGACTGATCCAACCAGAATCGTGATATTTATTAAACAAAGTATGTTCTATTTTATCTATAACTTAAAGTAATATACAATATCATAATTATTATATTGGTAGGTTTATAAATAAACTTATTATACATGGACAAATGGAAAAAAAAGGGATTTACTTACAAATAGTACGGGAACAATAGAAAAATTGACCAACAAGGTACCGCGACGTCAACATTGCAATAAACAAAACTCGAATGGGTTTAAGTTGAGATTTCGATCAGTCTATTATAAACAGGGGCGGATCAGGATTTTTTTCTGCGGAGGGTAATAGTAGTATATACTAGGTATTTCGGTTAACCGCGGTTTTGACCAAAACCGAAAACCGATATTCGAATACCGGTTAACCGGTTTTGAAAAACCGGTTTTTGAATATCGGTTATCGGTTTTCAAATACCGGTTTTTGCATGGATAATCGGTTTTCGAGTACCGGTTTTTGGATAATCGGACCAAAATTAGATTATACAGGGTGGTTCATTTAACCTTAGACAGGCAAATAACCAGAAAACGGCGCATTTTAGAAGAAAATGTTTCTAGTAAGAATTGTTTGAAATAAAGGGGCAAATTTAATGGTATTATTATTCAAAACTTTAATATGTCGGGATTCTTGCAATTAAAATCGGTAATGTCAATAGCATGTCGGCAGCACTATATTTGCGGTCATCCAGAAATCCCATATTGACAGATTTAATACAATTTTTTTATATTATACGTCGTGCCATCTCGCTACTTGCAGTGTGTTAAACACTAGCAGGTCAAAATTAGACAAAAAAACATTCCGGATAGGATGACTAATCGAGCATGCTTAGTGGCACGACGTAATATAACAAATATGTACTAAAAACTACAACTTACTATAATAATACACTAAATTAAAATTTAAAAATCACCACTTTTCCTTTTCTGTTTCTTTATTAACCAATAAACCAAGAAAAAACACCGAAAATAGAATACCAATTTTAAATAAAGAGGAAACAATAAATTATGTATGTATGTATGGAATTTTTACATCACCTTTTAGAATCTTGCATTTTATTAACAGGGATGTTATATTTTTATTCTTATTTATATTTAACCAATTTCTTTTGAAGAATATTCTAGGATGAATAATGATTAGGTATCACTTAACACCACAGCTCATGGGCAAATCCGTAATCAACGCTAAACGATGAATAGAGAATAATTACTTTCCGATTTTCTGTTAACTGTGGTTTAGAAAAGCCTTTTTCGGTTTTGAAAACCGTTTTCGGTTTTTCGGTTTTAAAAACCGATTTCAGTGTATCGGTTTTGAAAACCGTTTTAAAAACCGGTTTTTAATACCGGTTTTTATTACCGGTTTTTGATACCGGTTTTTAATACCGGTTTTTAAATATTCGGTTAACCGGTTCTAACCGAAAACGGTTTTTTTAAAAACCGGTTAACCGGTTTGTGTTTTTCGGTGTTTGCCCTAGTATATACCGTGTGTTTCTTAAAGGTTTCCTTTATAACTTTTTATTTTTTAAAGCCGGCTGTCTATGAGAGCGGTTTTCCGCCCGCGTATTGAATATACGCGCAGAAAATCCACTGACACGTCCATTGTAGCGGAAAATATTAAAGCGTTTTGTTATGAATATGGTGCTTTTATGTTAGAATTTTTCGGTAATAGTTTGATATAGCGGTTTCGCTATTATAAGAAATTTTCGAAAAATTCTTTTCAGGGCGTTTCTATAGGTCGATTTTGACACAAATCTGTGTGCGCGTTTTCCAAAATCCATTTCTATAATTTATTATTAATAAAAATATATTTACGGGACGGTGGAGTGAACAGGGGTGCTGGGTGGGGATAAAACAGTATAAATCCAACGTCAAACACGAACATCAATACACCGCACTCGGGGCCCATGAAAAATGAAGTTCGTCATTATGAAAATGACAGTCTTGATAGAAGCAGCGTTGCCAAACTTCTTATGAAGAATTAACACCAAGCCTATTTCAGGGATTATCCACCATTTCCATGAGAAACAATAGTATTTTTGTAGAAATGCCTCCTTCTTTATGTTTAGGTATCTTCCTTTTTTCTCTACAAATTATAATAGGAAGAAGGAATAACTTAATTTTCATATGAATTTTGTCCTGTATCTTCCTTTTTTAAGCTAGTGACACTTTCTCACTTTATTTGGCAACATCTCAAGACATTTACAATTCTATTGCAAACTCTTCTTTTTATGCAGTGACAGCCATGGCGGGATTGTTGTACTATTATTTATTTTTAATTTTTTTAAATAATTTTTGGACATTTTTGTAAACAGAAAGTGCGGTGTGTACTGTGAAATACTGTTTTTGGGCGTTTAATGTAGGATTTCTACTGTTTCGTCCCCACCCAGCACCCCTGTTCACTCCACCGTCCCGTAAATATGATTTATTAATAATAAATTATAGAAATGGATTTTGGAAAACGCGCACACAGATTTGTGTCATAATCGACCTATAGAAACCCCTGAAAAGAATTTTTCAAAAATCTCTTACAATAGCGAAAACCGCTATATCGAACTATTACCGAATTTTCTTTGGTGGATACTACGGTTGTGAAGGTCACTATAGATGTCAATCATCATCTGTCTGTGGGATGGCAAATAGATTGGATAATGGATAATAATAAACCCAGCAAATTTGGCAACTTTGGTTAATAGCTTGTCTTAGTCTTTTATTTACCACATACACTTTTTTGTTACCTATTTACCTTAGAGTACAAGCTAGACGCTCGTCGTGTCAAAATGCTTCTTTGACATTCTTAAATATTTGAAGTGTTTTCAGCATCATGTTGTCTTAACTTCTTTAATAAAGTATAGTGTTGGCTATGGACTTTTTTTTCTAAAAAAAATTCTAACACAAAACCTGTGCCTCCTTTTTTGTCTTTTTGGTCGTATTGAACGTAGGATAAATATCTTTTTTTTCGCCAAATATCATACTGAAGTAAATAATTAAAAAGTGTAGGTAATGTCGTCCATAACACTTGTTTTATTTAAAATGGATCTTTAACGTCTTGTCTTATCATTAAGCTCATTAACTAGTTCAAGGTTATATTTCCTGGCTATTAATTTAAAAATCCGCACAATTTAGTGGAAAACGCAAAAAAGTTAACTTCATCTCGACTTTTTGCGGATCTGCGACGATTTTTTTTATGTTTGGACAAGCCACAAAGACTAAAAGCCTAAATACTGACGTACCGTGGGTGTCTTAAGCGAGGTAAGAGGGAATTTGTTGACACGGGAAAAGACTAAAAGCCTAAATACTAACGTACCGTGGGTGTCTTAAGCGAGGTAAGAGGGAGTTTGTTGACACGGGACTTAAATACTTGAAGATTTGGGGGAAGGAAAGACCTCCATGGGCAGCAGGTTCCACATTCTGGAAACTCTAGGGATAAAAGAACGAACAAAGTGGGAAGTTCGGGGGCCTGTTCAGTTGGACCGTATAGGGATGCATACGCGCGGAACCAAGAGTTTCTCTGTTGGGAACCGTGAGTGGAGGAACTATACTGGACAATTTTTCAGAGCAGAAGCCATGGAAGTACCTATAAAAAAGCGATAGATCTCCCACAGCCCGTCGAAGGGCAAGAGAAGGAAGCCTTTTGTAAGTAAATGATCAACGAGGTATTTCTCAAATGGCGGGAAATAGATGGGCGTGCCATGGGAACTGTCAGTAGTGAAAGTGAAGGTTATACGTAACACCAGTAGCAGGTCTTGGTTTGACAGCCGACAAGTTATGCATTGCATCGATTGTTGAATTGTTTTTTTCTTTTAGGAATTTCTGGGAGCTATGAGCTTGATTATCCAGATTTTCCGCGGACGAGGCCCTGGAGGGCATAGTCCGGAAGGGGGAGATTGGTGGATTGGACCTGAAGGGACCAAAACCAAGAAAAAAATAGAAGAGAGAGAGAACTTTTCTAAGCACAGACATTTTAAATTTCCGAAAAAGTCACTCCACCCCAGAGTACAACCCTGGTTATGACATACATAATACAATCTATGCGCTTATAGTTATCGCATTTTTATATAATGTATTGTTTTGCTAATATTAAAACATAAAAATAATATAGGTATATTATAGTTATTTACGAATTGCTAAATCAGCTGTATAATCAGGAAGTGTCTTTTTTCTTCCTTAAAGTTTGTTGTCATTGTCCTTTTATGCAAAAAGAAAGCGCTTGTTTCCTTGCAACAACTCTGCAATTTTTTAGGCTACTTTTTCAAGATTCTTTTTCGGGCCAAAAAGTTTTTTTCCTTCTAATTCATACACTTTGTATGTGTCCCAAATCTGACCTCCCTTGGAATATTGTTCTCATATTTAGGAAATGGCGTCTTCCACAATCCTCAGGATTATTGATTGCATTCGGAGAAGAGCTGTTTGCCTTATTAATGGGCGCATTCAGGTTGTCCCAGCGGCTGAGATTGTTTAGTTAGAAGTCACTCTGAATGCAAAGCTGATTACTGCTTTTTCGATAGCGGCTAAGTATTTTGTTCAGCGTAAAAATGACCGCTGTCGCTTTTCAAATAGCGGATTTTGATATTTTGACATTTGATATTTGAAATAAAAGATTGGGTACATTTAGGAGATCCAATCGGCTCCTTAAAGTTTGTTGTCATTGACCTTTTATGCAAAAAGAAAGCGCTTGTTTCCTTGCAACAACTCTGCAATTTTTTAGGCTATTTTTCAAGATTCTCTTTCGGGCCAAAAGTATTTTTTCCTTTTAATTTATACACTTTGTATGTGTCCCAAATCTGACCTACCTTGGAATATTGTTCTCATATTTGGGGAATGTCGTCTTCCACAATCATCAGGATTCTTGATTCCATTCGGAGAAGAAGAGCTGTTTGCCTTATTATTGGGCGCATTCAGGTTGTCCCAGCGCAGCGGCTGAGATTGCATAATTATTAGAAATCACTCTGAATGCAAAGCTGATTACTGCTTTTTCGATAGCGGCTGAGTATTTTGCTCAGCGTAACAACTGACCGCTGTCGCTTTTCAAATAGCGGATTTTGATATTTTGACATTTGATATTTGAAATAAAAGATTGGGTACATTCAGGAGGTCCCATCGGCTCCTTAAAGTTTGTTGTCATTGACCTTTTATGCAAAAAGAAAGCGCGTGTTTCCTTGCAACAACTCTGCAATTTTTTAGGCTGTTTTTTCAAGATTCTTTTTCGGGCCAAAAAGTAATTTTTTTCCTTCTAATTCATACACTTTGTATGTGTCCCAAATCTGACCTACCTTGGAATATTGTTCTCATATTTGGGGAATGTCGTCTTCCACAATCATCAGGATTCTTGATTCCATTCGGAGAAGAAGAGCTGTTTGCCTTATTATTGGGCGCATTCAGGTTGTCCCAGCGCAGCGGCTGAGATTGCATAATTATTAGAAATCACTCTGAATGCAAAGCTGATTACTGCTTTTTCGATAGCGGCTGAGTATTTTGCTCAGCGTAACAACTGACCGCTGTCGCTTTTCAAATAGCGGATTTTGATATTTTGACATTTGATATTTGAAATAAAAGATTGGGTACATTCAGGAGATCCCATCGGCTCCTTAAAGTTTGTTGTCATTGACCTTTTATGCAAAAAGAAAGCGCTTGTTTCCTTGCAACAACTCTGCAATTTTTTAGGCTATTTTTTCAAGATTCTCTTTTGGGCCAAAAAGTTTTTTTTCCTTCTAATTCATACACTTTGTATGTGTCCCAAATCTGACCTACCTTGGAATATTGTTCTCATATTTGGGGAATGTCGTCTTCCACAATCATCAGGATTCTTGATTCCATTCGGAGAAGAAGAGCTGTTTGCCTTATTATTGGGCGCATTCAGGTTGTCCCAGCGCAGCGGCTGAGATTGCATAATTATTAGAAATCACTCTGAATGCAAAGCTGATTACTGCTTTTTCGATAGCGGCTGAGTATTTTGCTCAGCGTAACAACTGACCGCTGTCGCTTTTCAAATAGCGGATTTTGATATTTTGACATTTGATATTTGAAATAAAAGATTGGGTACATTCAGGAGATCCCATCGGCTCCTTAAAGTTTGTTGTCATTGACCTTTTATGCAAAAAGAAAGCGCTTGTTTCCTTGCAACAACTCTGCAATTTTTTAGGCTATTTTTTCAAGATTCTCTTTTGGGCCAAAAAGTTTTTTTTTCCTTCTAATTCATACACTTTGTATGTGTCCCAAATCTGACCTACCTTGGAATATTGTTCTCATATTTGGGGAATGTCGTCTTCCACAATCATCAGGATTCTTGATTCCATTCGGAGAAGAAGAGCTGTTTGCCTTATTATTGGGCGCATTCAGGTTGTCCCAGCGCAGCGGCTGAGATTGCATAATTATTAGAAATCACTCTGAATGCAAAGCTGATTACTGCTTTTTCGATAGCGGCTGAGTATTTTGCTCAGCGTAACAACTGACCGCTGTCGCTTTTCAAATAGCGGATTTTGATATTTTGACATTTGATATTTGAAATAAAAGATTGGGTACATTCAGGAGATCCCATCGGCTCCTTAAAGTTTGTTGTCATTGACCTTTTATGCAAAAAGAAAGCGCTTGTTTCCTTGCAACAACTCTGCAATTTTTTAGGCTATTTTTTCAAGATTCTCTTTTGGGCCAAAAAGTTTTTTTTTTCCTTCTAATTCATACACTTTGTATGTGTCCCAAATCTGACCTCCCTTGGAATATTGTTCTCATATTTGGGGAATGGCGTCTTCCACAATCCTCAGGATTCTTGATTCCATTCGGAGAAGAAGAGCTGTTTGCCTTATTATTGGGCGCATTCAGGTTGTCCCAGCGGCTGAGATTGCTTAGTTAGAAATCACTCTGAATGCAAAGCTGATAACTGGTTTTTCGATAGCGGCTGAGTATTTTGTTCAGCGTAAAAATGACCGCTGTCGTTTTTCAAACAGCGGATTTTGATATTTTGACATTTGACATTTGATATTTGAAATGAAAAATTGGGTACATTAGGGTTACGTTCATAAATTCATTACAAAGTACACATTTCTTACATTTCTGTTACAGAGGTCGTTCCTAAATGTATTATTTATTACACTGCTTTCTGTCTTACAGCGTTCAAAAATTGTCTGGAATGTAACTCTGTATTACATTCTTTACCGTGCTCACAAGCGCGGTAACAATTTACCGATATTGCGCATTTCATATTTGTCTCCTAAAAGAATAGGAAACAAACAAAATTTTTATAATTTTCAGATTTAAAAGTTTTTAAAAGAAACAAAAAATATTTTGCTGATGCTACTATGGTTGTCAGAACAACTTTGTTCATTTTTAGGCTCTTTTTATTTAGCTACTAATTTTTTTCCAAACCACAAAATACCTACAAACTCTTTCAAATTCAAAATAAGAATATCTTTATACAAACACAAACATAAAGGTTTTTTTTAAAATGTGTTGCATTAATAAGTATTGATTTGTTTATAAATTTATTTATAGTATATTAAAATTGTAATTTATATTAGTTTATAAATAAATAAATAAACATCTTTAATTATTTTCCGTTACATGCCAGGTTACAAGGGACATTTACGTTTTATTTCCTGAGTAGCGTTCAAAAATGGCTGTTACAATGTAATACATTTCAAATGTCATTTTGATTCCATTACAGAGTACAAGGATTACTTTACATTTTATTTATGAACGCACTCCAGGAGGTCCCATCGGTCAAATGTGAATATTCAAACATAACATATATTTGGTTTATAGGTATATTAAGTATTTACATACATACATTTACAGTAAGTAATGATAACTGTTTGACAAACTTTGTAAGCATCTACCAAGTAATTGATGCAAAATATCACTATAGACAATAAAACTGCTATATTCACCTACCTAGTATATTATTATTATCCATAGCACTTAAAACATTTTCATTGTTTAAGTTAGTTTTTGTCGCAGTTGTAAGACCAAAGATTTGCTTTACATGGGGACACAGAGAAATATAAACAAAGGAATTATCTAAAAAAAAATTACCATAAACTATGGTAATTTCAATAAAAACTACGAAATATGTAGTACATTTAAATATTAAATTTTCCTTACCTTACTTTGGACCAACACTCTATTATTTTCTATAATAGGATTCCCTTCAGTATTTACGATCAAAAAATGGGTATACGGACTAAATTTGTTTTTATCCATAATGTTTGTTTGGATTTAAACGTTATTACAAAGAAAATATTTAAAAGTATTAGCAAAATAAACATTTATCGCGATTAAAACCAATCTTGTGCTTACAAAAAGACTTTCTCTTCTCGTCCATCGACGGGCAGTGAGGAATCTATCGCTTTTATACTTTCACGGCTTTTGCTCGGAGGAATTGTCCAGTATAACTTTTCCATGTGCAGTTCCCAACAGAGAAACTCGTGTTGCCGCACTTATGCATCCCTGTACGGTTCAACTTGACAGGCCTTGAACTTCCCACTTTGTTCGATCTTTTATCCCTAGAGTTTTTAGAATGTGGAACCTGCTGCCTACAGAGGTCTTCCAGTCTTTTCCAGTGGTTACGATAGGGGAGGCAGGGGTAGCCCTGGAAAATTGGTGAGCCCCCGCTATAAGGTGAAATATAAGAAAGAAATGGCTGTATAAGACTAAGGAATTAAAGGTTTTTATTTGGTGATGACCTTTTATATACTCATTAAAAATTTTCAATGGTAAAAAAGTTTTTGCCACTCCTAAAAATCTTTGGCCTCCACTTGGGCACCCCTAAAGCGAAAAGCTGGCGTCGCCACTGGTCTTCTTTAAATCTTTAAGTTTTTAAATCCTCGCTTCGAAGATCTCTCCGCGATCTTCAGGTTGTGCGGTCACGTTTCGTAGGAGGCTACATATCGTTTTCGGGTAGGCAGCTGAAGGAGTTGTACGGGCGTTTCTGTGCCCTTGGGGATCGAGAAAAGACTCACGCTAAATTGATAGCATCTTCCTTCTGGAACTTAGCGCTGTGAGTGAAGATTCCTAAAAACCTGATGTTTTTATGTTAGCGGTGTGCACGTATTTTCGTAACGGCCGAGGAAGGTGGCGCCCTCTACTGGCAGCGTCAGCAAGTGACAGTGAAGGTTATGCACAATACCAGTAGCAGTTTTCTGGATTGATAGCTACAATTTATGCAATAAATCGGTTTATTTCGTAATCATAACAAAAGTAAATATTTGAATAATAATGAACCAAAATGTCTGGGAGCGGAAGTTCGACCATTCAGATTTTCCACGTACGAAGCCCTGAAAAGGATAGTCCGGAAGGGGGACAGCTGGTTAATCGTTTTGCAACGGGACCAACAGCAAAGAAAGTAAAGCAAAGCAAGCCCGCAAAATCCACGGACTTGGGCTAAAGACTATAGTAAACAAAAATTAAAAAAAATACCAATCTTAAAAATTTTTACTATACACTAAACCCAACCTATCGAAGGAGCATCGAGTGTTGGTTATAGAATATTTATAAATAGCAATTAAAAAATTAAATTTATCATTTACTTTATTCTTAAGAACTTAAACAAATAAATTGGTTGTTTTTAAATTTTGTTATGATGGCAAATTAAATTGTTAAAAAAATTGCATTAATACGTGCTGAACTAAAAATTTAAAATAAAATGCAAGAAAAACTGCTGTCAGAAAATATTCATACTGTAGACACAGCTTAAGGAGTGGCTTCACTTTTTTGTTTTAAATATTTGCATATGGTTATTAATAGAAATTTTTGTAACAAGTGCGTAGATACATACAGCAAAAGCCGTCAGTCGAGTGCGGCAATCCCATGAGTAATGAAAGGCACACTTTATGCATGTGTTGCATACGATATTTTTCTACAACAGTATAAAATTTTGCAAAATTTTAATTTTTAGTACTGTCATTATATTAAATACAGAAAATCATGCCGTCCTTTTTTTGAGGCAATAATTCTCTTTATAATTATGCACTTATTTATTTAAGAATATTTACAAAATTGTATGTACTTACTTTTTTAGAAATAATACCAAAACAGTATAAATTATTTTTCAATTTCTGAGTCAACCAAGTTCATTATTACTAATAATTTTTCATAATTTCTATTAATTTTGTTCGCAAACTGTCAGATCCTAAATTTCGTGACGATAAAAAGAAATAATGGCAAAATCAAAGGTAACTAGAGCTTTATTTTAGTTGATGTCACACACACACACACACACTAAAGTGTACTAAAATAAAGTACTTAATGTAACCGATTTAAAAAATAGTATTTCTTTTAACGGTCTTGGAAAAACGTATTTTTTGTTTTGTGTCTATGGGCGCAAGATCGGCACTTTTGCACATCGACTATTAGTGATTTTAGATTACGGGGCAAGAAGAAGAAAAAAATGAAACGGCTTATTTTAGTTTTGCTTCTTTTATTAAAAAATAATTATAATAATACACATGGATACAGCTTAACCCTTTAATTTTCCTAAACATGTCAAATCTCTTTATTTACCAATTTAAAAACCATTTGCTAAATATCTGTCCAGAAAAAAAACAGTTTAGACCCTACTAACGGATAATTATACCTTTAAAATATATCACAATTAACATAGACATAATACATATCACAATAAACAGTTTGACATCTAAAATCTGTTCATTTTCGGAAAATAGCTGGTAAGTAACCATGAAATGGTAGGGGCGGCCACCGTTGCCCCCTTCCCTCCGTACGACTATGCTGCCAGTAATAATGATATCACTAGTAATTAATAACATTCGTCATATTCGTTATATTTTTTTCAAAATAAATCACAAACTCAGGGTAGAAACTTGCGTCGTCGTATTTTACCAGAACTTGATTGTCTTCTCTTACTGTTGTGTCGCCAATAACTGGTACTACCGTGTTTGAATTACCATAGCTTGTAAGACCAACCAACACTTTTGCCAAGATCATTACATATTCGTTAGCCGCACAGTCTTTTATACTGAAAATAAAGAAAATTTTTCATTTTTATAAACAATAACAAAAGTTAATTTAAATATACTGGAAAGGATTACGACGTCCTAAGCCAAGGTGCTTAGAGAAAAGGTAGCCCAACTTTCATTTGACAGTTGAAAGATGTGACGTCAACGGTATCTTTTTAAAAAAATGTCGTTATTTCTTCAGTGTTTCGTAAATGTCGTGTTAATCGTGTTTATATTTGTGAGTAAATAGTGGATTAAAAACAGGGTTGGCAAAAACCGGCTCTTTGTGTAGTGGTGGCTGGATTTTTGGCTTTTTGTATTAGTTTTTTGGTGGTTTTTTTGTGTGTTTCTGATATTTTGACCGGCCTCACCTCAAATTTTAATATGAAATAGGCAAATTAGCAAATTGTCGGCAGACCAAAAAAGTCTTTTGGAATAATCTACTGATTTCATACAAAATTACCGGCTGTTACGAATAAAAGACCCTGAACTGTATTCCAAAATCATTATTCGAAACTTCTGTATTAAACAGCATTCGAGCGTACAGTAAGTGGTGGCAAACTGTCAAATCTAAATTTAATTATTTAATAAAAAAGATAATAGTTTAATTAAAATGACAGATTTTTTTACATCTCCATAGTTGTCCTGCAACATTTGCTTTTTTGTAGACAATATTTAATACTTATAGATTTGTCTGGAATGACTTAAAAACAGGCTTCATCCAGAGAGAGTTCCCAAACTTGTAAAATTATTGGGTATTATCATTATCTATGTTATTTCAGTATTCTAGAATAAGTACCGTTTTATTTTTATGTTTTTCAATAAATTATGTATTTTCGTTAAAAATAGTTTCTTTACTGGACTTTTGTATGGATTTTCGTGTGGTGGCTTTTTGTTTAAAATTATAGTGTTTTTCCCACAAAAGCCAGTGGTTTTAGGTGGTTGTTTTATTTTGCCAACCCTGATTAAAAAGACCTTAACAATTGTATAAACTATATTTTAAATTTTAAATATGTTAAAACAGGACACCAATGACGTTACATATAACAGCTGTTTACTGTCATATCAAAGTTGGGCCACCTTCTCTCTAATCGCCTTGGTCAAAATGTCTGTCCAAATAGCACAAACTTTCCACTGGGCAATCCCGCATATAAGTAAAGCATGGGTCTCGCGATGCTTTATGTCCGCTCCACAGCTTAACCACTGTTTGGTAGTGTAGCCCAGCTCTGCAGCAAGGTCAAGAAGGTCAAGAAATAGTGTGGACGCATGCTTTCCTTATATGGGGGATTGCTTAATGGAAAGTTTGTGCGCTGTTTGGGTGGTAGACTAAAAACCAGTTACAAAGATGCCACAAGCGTCATACAAATAAAGACGGCAATCAACTATCTCGCTGTCTAAACGCGTCGTCTACATCATGTGCGAGCAACAAAAGGAGGATAATTGAATGTGAGACAGAAGTGATGACGCCGTGACATCTTCTCTACTGGTGAGAAGTTAATAGCAAAAAAATAAAATAAAAAAAGTCCTCGTGTATAATAAATCCAGATCGCAAACGTCAATGCTCACCGTCCAGTGCACGTCGGTCATACCAAAGACAATTGTAGTTTTACTATAGACTCCCAGAACAATGCCAGTTTTTTGGTCATCAGTTTGGACGCTGGCTTGGCTGAATTTATGAAGCGGCAAATTATACGTCTGTTTACGTGTGTACTGATGGATACCGCTTTATAAATTCCACGAAGCGAGCGTCCAAGCTAATGACCAAAATTTTAGCATTGTTCTGAGGGTCTATAGTGAAACTACAATTGTCTGTGGTCATACTTAATTTTGCCCGGTTCCCCCCTCCGCCACTAGATCCGTTGCTGGTGGTAATAAAACAACAGTATATTGCGTTGTCTAAAAGTTGCTGTGAAATGCAAAAATTACATGTTTCAGTGCTTGGACAACGTTGACAGAACAGGCTAAAAGGGTTAAACATATAATGACCCGACACCCACAGTATCCCCGTTAGTTCTGGTTAGTAGTTTAGGCATTAGCCTTCGCAGGCTGTCTTAAAGATTTTAAAAAAAACCTGAATGAAATTTTCTCCACAGGATGGTGAACCGGTCAAAATTCGAAGAGTTTAATCTAGCATCTTCAAAACCGATAAACTGCTTTGTTTATGGCGTTGCTGCAAGGCAATTGCCAGCTCTATGTGGTGGGAAAATCTGGATTGTCGAGCTTTCCGCTCCCAGTAATTCCAGTTTAAAATAGTCAAATATTTAAATCAACACGGCGATAAACTTCTGAACATGCATAAATTGTGACTGTCAAGCCAGCGGCTGCTACTGGTATCGCGCATAACCGTCACTTTCACTACTGACGTTTTTCCGCAAGGCGTGCGCACCTCCTCGACCATACGAAGACACCATGTGTTCAACACCAAAACGTAAAAACCTCAGGCTTTAGGAATCTTCACTCACAGCGCTTAGCCCCAGAAGAAAGAAGCCCCAATTTAGCGTGAATCTTTTCTCGATCCCCAAGGGTACAGCTACGCTCGTACGACGCCTTCAATCGCCTACCCGGGAAGTCTATGTAGACTTCTACGAAAACATGAACCGCACTACTCGAAGACCGCGGAAAGAGTCGAACCGATAAACCTGCGTTTACAAAACTTAGTATTTGGGAGTTTCTGAGCAAGCAGAAATGAGCAGTGATATCGACAGTGTTGCCGGATTTTCCAGTTTTGCGTTACACACTTAAAAAGTTGCGTTATTTTTTCCTAATAATGTTTTTCTTACCTGTAATGACTGGCATAGTAAGGATTATTCGCAAAGGATATTCCCCGTCCATACTGAAAATTAATCACTTTTCTCCAGTCGAAATTGTGGGTTAAAATGTTCTCCAAATGTTCAGCTTGTGTGCCGTGGAAGAGAAGTCTTTTTTAGTCCGTTCCCCGCTTCTAAGTTTATTTAATTTGAACTGAGCAAAAGATACGGATTCCAAACATGTTCTATTCTTGTTATATTATATTTAGTATTAAATTTTTTGTTTTGCAATTGAGACATTGCAAACTTAAAGTGTTTCGAATTATAGTCTAATATTTCTGTCGTGTAAGGTCGTTTGATAGGGAAATTTGATATTTGCAATGCTTGAAACAAGTTTTGTAGCATATGTATGTCTAAATTTACTTTCTTTCGATATAAAACACGTTTTCTTCTCTCATGTTCGATTGCCTTCGTGGGATCAAACGCAATTTGTTTCGGGTAAGGTAGATTTTCAGTCGGTATACGGTTTTGTTGCGGAACTGCTATGTAGGTTCCTCTGGAACCTTCATTTGTTCGTAGAGTCGGTTTTATTCGAATCTGAATTCTAGTATTTGGTGGGTTTGATGCTTGGATCCTTCGAACATCTTCGGAAATTTCCTGTGAAAAAATATTACAAACTTTTATTTTCTTAATTAGTAATTAATGTTTCCATTTATTTGATGCAGAGTTTGAAGGATATACGTCCGGCAAAATTATGGGATATCCCACATTTTCGAGATGTCGGACCCATCATTGAAATTTTGTGCAAGAAGTTTCTTTGAGCGCCAAGTATAATACATTTTAATATTTTTGTTTTTTAAAACTTTCCATTTTGATACATCTAATAAACTTAAGAACCAAACTAACCCCAATATTCCTTCTTTTTCTTTAACCCAATTATTCATTTTAACATTTGGCACACAAATACATTATAAGCACCAAAACAAACCACCTTTTGAATATGTTTTTATTCATTTTTATATTAATTAAAAACAGTTTAGCTTTGAATTAAGGCGCTTGTCTCTTTTAAAGGGTGACTTCTTGGTAAAAACAATGGGTATTTTTTTATAAACGTGTCAAAATTAACACATTTTATTTTTATTTTTATCTTAAAAGGAAACAAATATTTTATTTAAATTACTTAATTAAAAATTTACTAGTGTCAAACAAAGATAAAATAATATTTCAATTGTTTTTTAAAATTGCCTATAGCTTCACTTTTAATCGTTTTCAGTAGCAAAAGGCTGTGACGTCACCGTGTATACATGGTTGCAGCATTTTTAAAATGAATTTTTGCATTTAAATGGATATAACGCGTAAATTATAGAAGGAACAGTTTAAAAATGTAAATTCGGTGCTCTTTGATATGAAAAAAAAATCACAAAAAGTTTAAAGCAAATAAATCGGCATGCTTGTCTTCGCGGCCGCCTTTGCTATATTTCTTTTATGATATGTCGGTTGATGCAGGTGGTCATCGCACTATGGGATAGAAATTATTTTTTTGGACAAAATTCTGAAACTTACCAATCTAACTTAAAATGAGGTGATTTTTACTGGAAAAATATTATAAATTATTACAAATACTTTTTGGAAACCTAAAACTTATTATATGTTATTATAAATTTACACCCCACTTAACATTATTATTTTTTATTGTACAAAATAAACTAAAATGTCAGCTTGTTTGGTTAATTCGGTAGTATTCTAATCAGTAATCCGATGATTATTATCTCATATGATATACAGGGTACGACAATAGGTATGATTTTTTAAAAGAAATACCCTGAATATTATATCACCACCAAAAAAATCTTTAAAAATGCTTTAGAAAAATACTACATTTGATGTGTCTATCTCAATTAGTTTCAGCAATATGACCATCCAAATCTGAAAAATAATTTAAATTATTCTTAGAAGCGTAATAGAAATACATCTTCCCAACTTTTTTATTTTTTAACGTATAAAATAAATAATAACACTGTTTTGTTGGGTAGATTCTGTAGAATCCATATCTTTCATCAGAATGCTTTTTTCTTTTAGAATATACAGTGTAGGACAAAACATATTAAATTTTAAAATGGAAAACCTTGTAAATTATAAAAAAATCTTGTATCTGTCCTTACACTCAGAGGTAGCAAAAAGTAGGAAGGGTAAAAAAATCTTTGACAAAAGTAGCGAGACTTTGAGAGACTGCATCGGAAACACAATAGTTCTTATTATTTAAACTCTTTTACTTTTTTTAGTAATCAAGGGTAATAATAAACTAAGGAGATTAAATGTTGTTGTTGTTGTAAAATTTATGTTTACTTAAAACAAATTTTTAAGTTTCTTATTACCCCAATAGAAGTGGTCATATCCTTTTATAATTTTGCGTACATGTAGTTTGGAGTATCTACTTTGAAATACACAGCATGAGCCATTAAAATTTCAAAGTTGCTTTTTGGCCAAAAAATGGATTTCTATCCCATAGTGTATGGCGCGTGGCTGTAAAGGATAGCGGCGCCTTTGTAAAAATATTCCGATTGCAGGCGGCCTTTTTTATGTTTTTTGTATTATTTTCAAAGGGTACCGAATTTGCGCTTTTAAAATGTTCTTACTATATGTTATAGCAAAAAACTAGAATCCTTGGTAATTTTTAAAAACCCGACGCATCGCCGATTTTATTGAAATTTTGTTTACTGTAGTTTTCTGAGGCACAAGATATTCATATCAAACTTAAATAGAAAACTAACCTAACTTCACCATATTCCCCCTTCTTTTGCACGCAGTTCTTGAGTTTTCCGCTAAATTGGCACTTAATATTGATGATTGATGATTTCCACCTCCCGAAAACTTATTTTTACCACTTTTTCCATAAAATTGAAAAGCTTTACTTTCTATTATTTTAATCGCAGTAGCCGTGGCGCCACTATGGCTACTGCGATTGAGACTGAAGCTTTATAATATTATGGAAAAGAGGGGTAAAATAAATATATAAATGGGTTTTTAAGAGGTAAGAAATCAAATAATGATTGCCAATTTACCTTTAAATCAGTGACACTAACCAAAACGAAACGTGTCCGACTAAAAATTCTTTTAGATTCGTAATCAGCGCCTCAAAAAACCCCCGTATACCAAATTTTATTAAAATCGGCGATGCGTCCAGTTTGTAAATAATTACCGTATCTTTTCCTAAAATTAATTTCCTCGTCCCAACACTTAATGATTTGCAGGTGCAAAATACATTAAAATAAAAACAAGTTTTTACATATAGTAAAAATTAGTGTAGTTTGGTTTTTAAGTGTATGATGGATATCCTAAACCTTTTGGATTTTTTTTCCGATTCGTGATCAGCGCTCCAAAAAACCCTCCTATACAAAAAGTAAATAAAATCTGTAATAAGCCCGATGAGTAAAAAAATATCTTTTTTCCACGACTGTTAAAAAATGATGTTTTTTAATTGTTAACTATGAAGCTTACGTACTTCATTCTAGTACACTACATAAAGTGTTAAAAAAGTAACTTTTTAACACTTCGAAGCTTTTTCACACTTTGAATCAGTGTTTTGTTTCAATGCCTACTACAGTAATCTTAAATATCAATTTATGCAATGTCACAGTAAACGCGACATCAACTGAACCAAACGGTCAAGTTACCTTTGATTTCGTCATTATTTCTTTTAGTTCATGTGTCACTAGTTTTAAGATTTGACACACTGCAAATAAATTTAATAGAATTATTAAAAATTAATAGTAATAATGATTTTGGATGACTAAAAAATTGAAAAGGAATTTAAACTGTTTTATTATTATTTCTACAAAAAGTAAGTACATACAATTTTTTTAAATTAAATAATAAAAGCATAGTTATGAGGATAATAATTGTCTTTTAAAAAATAAGGAGGCTATGATTTTTTGTTTGCAATACAGGGTGTTCGAAAAATGCACGGCCCAATTTCAGGAGGTGATTCCTCATTGAAAAATATGAAAAAAGTTCCTATAAACACGGGTCCGAAAATGCATAGTTTCCAAGATACAGGGTGTCCAACATTTAGGTTAAACATTCACCTTCTTTAATCTTCAGTTGACCTTCACTTTTTAATGTCATTAAATAGTCCTTAAAAAGTTAAGACAGGAAAGTAAAATTAATTTTGCTCTATCTTTAACTGTTTTTGCTCAGTAAATCGTCAAAATTCAAAAATTCCGTCCCAAGAAACATGCAATAAATTGTTTTTTTCTCGAAAACGAAGCAAGATACCAAAAAATTTTAAGAGATAAAAAAGTTGTATTTTCAGTTGCTTATTCTAAAAAAAAATAAAAAAGTTACAAAAAGTCAGTGGCGTACATTTTTTTACAATTATTTTCGATAAGATGTCCCGTGAGACGCCACTGGACTTAATAATTTTAATTTAATTATGCCTAACTTTGGTCCTTATTACTAGAAATAACACTGAAAAATTTCAAGAATATCGGTTACAGGGTATTCAAGATAATTACAAAAAACCTATTTTACTTAAAAAGTTTAACACCCTGTATCTTGGAAAGTATGCATTTTCGGACCCATGTTTATAGGAACTTTTTTCATATTTTTCAATGAGGAATCACCTCCTAAAATTTGGCCGTGTATTTTTCGAACAGCCTGTATAATGGCTGTGCTGCAAATATGAAAATTAATAGGTTTAGATAAATAAAACATGTATAAACTGGTATTTTGCGAAATTTTTATACGGTCGTGGAAAAAATATAGTATGTAACACATCCTGAAAGTGCCTTTTTACTCATAGGATTGCCGCACTCGCCTAACGGCTCATGCTGTCAAACTTCTCATTCGTAAAAAAGTCACATTATTTACTTGTTACATACAGTACTATTGAAGTTACTTTGGCAAACTTTTACTTTTACTTAGGTAATTATTTAGTATACGGTTTTCTGCTATTTTAACGATTTTTTAAAATATTCTGAAGTACATGTTATCTATTAGTTGTCCTTATTAATAATGTGAAGGCGCAGTTATGATTTTTTTTTAATAACAAAAAATATTTTCATTGGCTTTTGTCAACTTTTATTATGGACAATTGGCAACGTTGTATAAATGTTTAATAATTAAAGAGGGATTATAAAGGGTGGTCAGGTTAGTTCCGGTTAGTCAACGTTTTTTTTAATCCTTTAATTACACCAGAGACACTTTATGAATCCAGTTTGTGTGAATTCTTTCTTTTATTCACTCATAAATTGAATCAAACCCTTCCGATGTTGCCAATTGCTTTCGATATTTAGCATGGTATATCTGATGTTTTTAGTCGTTTTTTTCTTACTTTCAGGTTATTAATTAACAATTTTCTATTTATCATATTTTTTATCTTTATTCTAAAAAATATGTGGAAAAAATTGAATTTTTACTTAATTTTTCATGTGATGTTCAGTTTCATTAACTCGTTTTACCAATTTTACCTCGCCCATCACCCCTTTTCACTCCCCGGTCCCTTAAGTTTGTTTACTGATATTTTTTAAACGGAATATTTTGGATGTGCGCCACACACACACGTTTTATTTAGAAGAATGTCTAAAATATGTAAGTATCAATAATTTTTAAAAATCCCTTATAATAGCAGAAAACCGTTTATTAAACTATTACCTTTACTTACTTCAAATGCTGTATTTCTTTGGGATCTTTCATTTCTCTGCAGTCGTCTAGTTTGTTGTCCATTTCGAATATCTGAATCGTCATCATTTTTGACTTTACCACAACAACAACCCATTTTTATTTACAATCAGTATACATACGTTTTTTATTATTGCTTGTTAACAACTCTACCAATGTCAAATTATTATAAACTCTTTAAACTACAACTCCACCTCAATATTCTTATCTGAAACTGAAATGTAAATGTACCTAATATCAACGATTTATTTACACCATAAATTGTTGATAATGCTTATAATAACATTCATCGCCTGTTGCTTGTATGCAGACCATATTTAATTGTACTAAGGTCCTATTAAGAATGTACTAGATTTATCCAATTTAAAAAAATTATTATCGAGTACAGGTAACTAACCACTGATCTCAACTCATAACAAAAGTTACATTTCATGGGTGAAAAAACCGGTTTGTGCGCAAGCAAGTTGAGGGTAAACGCACTTAGCGCCAAACAAACTATCCGCATTATCGGAAAGAATTTGTCGACGGCGTGCTGGTTTTCTGTTCGAAGATAGCCCTCTTATTTCGCTTAAGACACCCACGGTACGTTAGTATTTAGGCTTTTAGTCTTCGTGGTTTGTCCAAAGATAAAGAAAAAAAAGCTAATGAGCGTCACGGTCACACCGCGGAGGAGGGTACGGGGAGCCGTTGTTTGTATTTTGCCACGGCTTTTAAGTGCGCATGTTCGCCCATCCGTCCATCTGTTTACAGCCTGCGCGAGGTCGTAAAAATCCGAGAAATGCTTCTTGCCACTGCGGATCTAAATGTAGGATATCTATGTAACTAACTTAACATAAAAATAATTAATAGTTTAAAAAACTAAAAAACACGCTTTTATATGCAACCGAACTAAAAATTAGAAAATAATTTAACTTCATAGTAAAAAGCGTGGGGTGCTTAATATATTAAATGTTATAATTATTATATTTGCCAATATCTATGATGGAAAAGTTATGAAAAATAGTAAAATGCACCCCACGCTTTTTACTATGAAGTTACAATATTTTTTTAATGAAAAATTATTTTCTAATTTTTAGTTCGGTTGCATATAAAAGCGTGTTTTTTTAGTTTTTTAAACTATTAATTATTTTTCATTTTTTAGTTCGTTATATCAATTAATTTTTTAAAAATAAATGCTCCAGTTTATTCACTAAAAAATTTTTTCGCCATTTTGTCAAGAGTAGCAAAGTTTTTCAGATTAACTTTCTGAAAATAACCTAATATAAAATTTGAGTAAAATCGATTCAGATCGAACTCTTGAAATAGCCGGTGGTTGGTACCACTGGGACGTACAGGTGACAGATGACACTTGGTGGTATCAAGCAGTGGTTATAATAATAATATAATGGAATTTTTTTTTCCTGGCGATCCAAAGCAGGATAACGGGATACTGATTATTGCATTGTCATGGGTCCTTAATACGTGTGCAAAGTTTCAAAGAAATCGAATAGCTGGAAGTTGGTTAAAATTAGGCTCAAAGATTCCGTTACATAGATAGCCAGATGGATAGATAGTTACAACCCAAGTTAATAAAAACGTGTTAAAAAATAGTACAAAACTTTTCTTTTTTTACACAATTTGAAGCATGAAGAGGCCCGGTATCAGAATCAGGTAAGGGGCTCCCAGAAAAAAATTGAAGACGAAAAAAAAGGTCCCCACTTTCCAAATAAATTGTTTTTCTTATTTCAGCATTGCTTTCTCTACCACTAATTTTTCTTTACACACATTTGGGGGCCCCTATACCCCGGGGGCCTCGTATCATTGATACGGCTGAAATGGCGGTTGCTACGCCCCTGACTTTGTAACTGTTTTTGCAAACAAAGACTACCCGAGTTCAGTCATCGTCCTGACTGAACTGGTATAGGTTTTGTAAATTCGCTCCCGAAAAAGCTATATAGCCTTCTACGTAAACGTGACCACAATACTCGGAGACCCCGGAAAGAGTTTTTATATTGTAAATGCCCAGTCTTTTCATACCTTGCTACGCCCATGGATAAGGTGTCGTTTGATAAGCTTAATAATTGTATTGTACAAATTTTAGTACAAATATACCTTCTATAACTTCCCTAATTTATATCAACCTTGTACTACAGCGATACCGTGCGGTACGTTTCACAATTAAATTATCGTTACAGTCGTGGCCCGTCGTAATTTAATTCGAATCTGCTGGGAATCCCAGAATCACAGCAGCATTGAAAAAAGAAACTAAACTTTTAGTTTCTTTTTTCTATGCACAGCAGTGGTGTCAATATTCTTCAATTTCCAATCGTTATCTGAGAGTAGTGGTGTGCATATTCGAAAGATTTCGATATTCGAATATTCGTATTCGGAAGATTTTAATATTCGAAAGATCTTTCGAAACATTTTATATTTTATTGAGAAAGATCTTTCGAAACATCTTTCAAAACATTTCATATCTCAATGCAAAAGATCTTTCGAAACATTGTATATTTCATTGCCAATAAGCTTTTATTCTGTCGAAATACCGATTGAAAGATTGTTACTATTAGCGGCTACGAATTATTTCCCGTTTTATCCCGAGTGTTTTCGAGTTTTTGCGCTATTTAACCATAAATATAAAAGCTGATATTCTTTGTTCGTTTGATTACTAATGGTTTGGGGTATGTTTTACGGGTTGTCTATATTAAACGCCTAGATATAAAAATAATTCATCATTCATTCGGTATCTTTCGTATTTGTGTTTGGTGTTTACGAATATAAATTCATTACTGATCGTTCATGAAATATTTCACGAAGAAATATTCAAAACATTTCGAATATCTCGATGTTCGAATATCATTCAGAAGATTATTTGAAATGTTCCAACACTATCTGAGAGCATATACCAATGATCTGAAAAATAAATATGGATGAATGCAGCGAAAATCACAATAACCCCTACGTGGGCACCGCGCAGTACACTTGTGGGCATGCGCAATAAACATTTACTGACTAGCCGAAAACAAACAACAGGACCGGGTTTAACATTTTGTATATGATTCATTTATAAAGAAAATATACCAAGTAATTTTGGGGTATACATATTTAAATATTTTATTAATTTATATTGGGGACTATTTTTTGTTGTATATTTTTTTATTTTCCGGTCGTATCGCCGATTTTATTAAGATTTAGCAAACGAGAGTGCTTAGAAGCACTGATCTCAATTTAAATTCCATTTTATTACTAAAACACCTTCTTTTGATTCATGAGGACCCACTTTTACTTAACCTCAAACTTGCACGCTATTTTATGTATTATTATCTTCCTTCTTAACACTACCTTGACACAACAAAACTGTATAGTTGGTATTTTATTATAAAAGCAATTAGATTTGGTGTAACTTGTTTGAGGAATAAATCTCAATTCATAAACTGATATTTCGTTCCCGTTGGCGTAGCAGTTGTCGTTCAGTTAAGTTTGGCGTGTAATGCCATTGAAATTGTTTATTTTTGGGGTTAGGGCCAAACTGACCTTATATTTGTAATTGAAACCACAAAAAAGCGAATCACAAATATTAAAATTGGTAATGTACCCAGTAAGTAATTATTGATTTAATTTGCCTACAAATGCCAACTTGAAATAAACTTGATAATGTAATAATCTTAAACTAGGCTTAAAGCGCAATGGAATCGCTTGGACTATTTAATTTTATTCAAAACATTCCACAGAAAAGATACCTATGTTCCTTTTTTAACATACGAGCAATAAACAATCTACAAGATATTATATGGTATAAATCGTCCTCAATATCACAAAGCGGCGTATCTTTATGTTTAAATTTCACGAGGGTGCTTTTTAGGTATTTTTGTACTACTCTTTTTAGTAAAATGAAATAGGCTTAGTATTATATTTCTATAACTTTTAAAGATATCAAAATCTAACATATGCCAATTTGTATTATTAAGAAGCAACTTTTTTAGGCAATTACATCAGCTCTAGTCAATTCTCCTACTTTTTGAGATACGCCACATCGTGATATTGCCGACAGAAATTGCTTATGGCTACGTGTTATAACTTGAAAATATGTCAAATTATTTTAATTAAACTGCCATATTTTATTTTTGTGTAATTATAAATGCATCAGTCCAATGCTAATACAGGGTGTCCGACTATATTTTAACCCATTTTCACCGCGAATAATTTTAGAAGAAATAAAATTATCAAATGCGGTTTTCATGAAAAGCCTTAGATTTTTTTAAGTTTCTTTTTATCCTTGCCATTTGGTTGTGACATTTATTTCTTACGAAAACGGTCAATTTTCGTATATAGGGCAATTTTGTTATTTTAAATGGAACCCCATATATATTTTCTATAATCCTTAAATACAATTTTTCCCGCTAAAAAAAAATTAACCCAAACCATGACTATTTCAAAAATAATGGATTTATTGATCTCTAAAAATTGACTGCATGGCAATAAAGAGTATTATTTAAAACAGGAAATTTGCTACTTACTCATTATTTAATTTTGGTTATGCAAAACTTAAATTAAATAAAAGTTTAAAAAACACCAAGAATTACTCACAACGCACAAATAAAACACCAAATACCAAATAACTATACCTGATAACGGTCGACCGTAGATGGGAGATTGGATTTGGTCGGTCGACGGCGTCAATTTTACCTGGATTTTACGATCGGGAAATCCCAAATTATAAATTAAATTAGGATGAGTGTGACCCTGTCACCCCATAGGTAAACGTTTTCAGTGTTGCAACCACAATATTTATTAAAATACTGCTAATTTTGTCAATGTTGCCAACACTATATTGGGTTTTAAATAAAAAATGCTAACCTTTATAATAACTGCGCATGTGCAAAGGGGTACAGCAATTCTCCCAGTGTGGGGTAAAAAATTCTTGCGCAGGTCTATTGAAAATATATGGGGATCATTTTCTATTAGCAATCCTTTTAATTTTTAGATCATTGGCATATACCTGCTAAAGGCAACCTTACCGCGTGGCCGGGCGAACACCTAATAATAAATGGCTCTAGAATACGCCCTTAAATTTTCTTACCACAATTACAAAACACCATGTATAATTTACACCGTATAAATTACAAAGGTTAAAACAAGGAATGTTTTCCTTTGTTTCTTGTGTGCCCCCACTGATCTCGATGGATTGCCAATGTTATAACCTGCGCGAAACAAAAGTTACATTTCATAGGCGAAAAAACCGGTTTGTGCGCAAGCCAGTGGAGGGTAAATACACCCGGCCCCAAACAAACTATCCGCATTATAGGAAAGAATTTGTTGACGGCGTCCTGGTTTTCGGTTCAAAGTACGGTAGCTAATGAGCGTTACGGTCAGACCGCGGACGAAGGGTACGGGGTGCCAGTGTTTGTCTTTTGCCACGGCTTTTAAGTGCGCATGTTCGTCCACCCACGGCGCGAGGTCGTAAAAATCCGAAAAATGCTTATTGTCACTGCGGATCTAAATGTAGGTTCTATGTGTGCCCCAGGAATATGCAGTTGGGTAAATTTTATTTTCTCTTATTCAACTAAAATACAAAAAGGTGAATAAAAGTTAGTGGCGTACAGACCCACTGGACTTAAGAAAGTTAGAGCGAAATTTGCCCCTTAATGATAAAAGTAAAACTATCATTTTGCTATTTTCGGAATACCCTGTATTTAGCCGCGATGGTAAGAATACAATATTAAACGTTTTAAAAATTAAGTAGAATGCTGTAGTATAAGTATTTTGTGTGGCTTATTTTTTTTTTTCATTGTTTTAGGTATGTATCAAGTCAATCAAAATCATAGTAGAGAAAATATTATAGTAAGTATATTAAACTAATACAATTAAATGAACAATTAATTTTTCTTTGATCCACTCCACAATAAAACTGAAACATAATGAGTCAATGATTATTTAAAAAACTCAGCTTAACCATTCCAGCATCAAAGTTTACAGCAATCTGCCTAGAAATAGTATATTACATTGCAAGTGTGGAAAATGACGAGAAAGTCATTTTTACACGAGTACTATACACTATTTTTCCTACAACTACAAATTATTCACCAAAAAAAAAAATTACCGTTTATCTTTACAGAAAAAATAAAAAACAATAGAGAACTTTGCAGAACTAGGGTGATTTTTTCTTAGTAACACTAGTGTGATATGTACTTTTCCTCACTGCTATATTATACTGTTTTGACAATTTTTACATCGAAAATCACCTACCTAGAAGCATTATATAACTTTTATCATTTTGGAATTTAAAAAGGCCCTCACTTATAAAAATTGTATGGTTTGGTTAGGTAATAATGGTAATAGTTTAATACGGTTTTTTGCTATTTTAAGGGTTTTTAAAAATTATTGATACTTACATATTTTAGACACTCTTCTAAATAAAACGTAAGTGGCGCATATCCAAAATATTGCGTTTTTAAAAAATATCAGTAAACAAACTTACGGGACCGGGGAGTGAAAAGGGTGCTGGGTGGGGTAAAATTGATAAAACGAGTTAATGAAACTGAACATCACATGTAAAATTAAGTAAAAATTACATTTTTCTCATATTTTTAATAAAAAATGTAAAAAATGACTACTAAACGTCCGTTATACCATGCAAAATATGGAAAGCATTTGGCAACGTCGGAAGGGTCTGATTCTATTTATGAATGGATAAAAGAAAGTGTATTCATAAAGTGTGTATTATCCTCAGGTTTAATTAATTGATTAAAAAAAAAAGATTTAACTAGTTGTTTGAGTACACGAAGACAGAGAGAAAGAAATTTGATCTATAGGAGTTTTTTCTCTGGCGCTTTAGGTCGAACGGTCAAGCGGCAAAGCTGCCTCTATAACTGCGTGCTCAAAGCTAGGAGGGAGATTTTTAATTTGATCTACTTACCTGACAACTTTTGGTGTATTCCTTTTAGGGACTAGAACCGCCCAGAACGACACCAAAAGTGTTTCTTTATTGTAGTCTTTTGTGTTTTTGACAGTTTTGACACTCTTGACAGTTTGAGAACGGTTTCGGGCGAGTGTAGAGCGTAAAGGAATACACCAACTGGGCCACTGAGCGAGCAGTCAGTGAAAGTTGTTTTTTTGTGGTTATGTCTATTTTCTTTATGTTTTTATTTTTTCGGAAATTTTAATATTACTCTTTTAATATTAGAAGAAAGCTTATAACTTAACGTTAATAAGATGATTTTCGCTAATCGCGCTGGGTTCTACTGTTTAAGGTAAATAAAAAGTTTTTTTACTGTACTACAATAAATATGTCACTTGCAAAACCAATAGCAGTTTTTGGAATGACATCATAATATATATCACACGAGTGTTGTAACGTACCATTTGACCGAACGCAGATCACAGAACCAGTGAGAACAGAGAACACAAAAACAAAAACGTGCATCCGTTCCTCACCCGTTCGGTTTGAAAAGAACAGGCTCTTCAGTTCTCTTTAAAGAACGGTTCACTGAATAGGCCATCTCTGAACAAGTTCTTAAGAACTGTTCCGTTTTTTTCATAACAACTCTAGATAACATAGAAAGGCAGGATGTTTTCTGTCTTTAAAAAAGAGAATAAAATACTTAGTATACTGCACCAAGGAATTTATGCTTGTGCTTAATAACACAACCTAATAAAGGGTTTTATTTAAAATTTATAACAGTGCGCCGCTGGTCTGTAATGTTTCTGTAGATTAGTTTTAGAGTGCCGGGTAATCACTCGCGAATCTAAAGAAGTTGAACAAGTTTTGTTTTTAATCAGGGTTGCCAGTGTTACTGAATCCAACACAGATCTGCTACTTAAGACATTTTTAAATATTGATCTAATTGGTTGGAGTAGATCCAATTTTCTGAACACGTATTTTCCATTTGACCTTCATTCATCGGCTTCCAAACAAAACATAACCCTTTTGCTTTGTGCTTGGCCGTACAGTTATTATAAAGATTTTAACAATATTTAAGCTGTAAATAATCAGTAATCATCAAATTTTTGTTTTTATACTTTTTCATTTTGTAATAAACACGAAATAAATAATTAAAACCCAAAAAAACGAAACAGCTGATTTTGACACTTCTGTTTAACCAGACAAACCCTGGCTTTTACCTGGGTCAGCAGGATTGGCAGGATCCAACCAGAATTTATGAACACGGGTTAGGGTTGCCACCTTTTTATTGTCAATGACCGGGAGCTTCTAAGAGAAGGCAATTGTGGAAAAGGCATGTTATAGGACTAAAAGTGTTGTGGTGAGTTAGCAACCACTGCAGGGGTTTTCTGGTAACACACAAAAATTAGAGAACCATTGTCGCCCTAGAGAAAAAAAAGAATTTTTACTGATTTCTTGATAAAAGAAAAATAAAATTAAAAACTGGCAACCATGTTTTAAACTTGCAATCTCTGGATTAAAACTGAAATAGTTTTGTTGTATCAGAGTTATAGTGGTTTCAGTGTTAGAAAGATAATTTATTGAGGAAATCAACGGAAACAATGTAAGTATAGTAATATTTTAATTAAAACCATTAATTATTTTAGTTTACATACATATACCTATTTGAACAGTGTTCATTCAAAAGGGACATGTCCACATATTATCAAAAATGGTGAAATTTCTATCAATTTTCATCTTTAAATCGCTTTAAAATGGTCCAGGCTTCCTGAAGAAATAATATGCATGAAAATCACTTTCGCATGAACTAAATTCAATCCAAATATAATAGTCCAATAGTAATTTCTTAATACTACTTAAGCTAGGAGAACCACACCTTAATTTTAAAATCTATTTAGGTCCATAGTTTTAGGCTGTTTTTAGGGTATTTTATTACCCTATTTTTATTTATTTTGCTCCTCGTTTTGTTAGAAAAATTCAAGGTTCTGCTAGCTAGTTTAAGCTAACAGAACCACACCAAGATCTTGGTAAATAGAAAGTTTTTTTTTTTGTCTTACTATGCCATATTTTTAGGCTCTTTTTAGGCTCTAATTGGTATACACTTTATTCAGATTTTTTAACTTTAGGACCCAAAAACACCCCTATATATTCATAGGCGAATCGTGTACTATTAAATTATTTCAATATTTTCTGATCCTCAGTAAAAATATATTTCGTATGTTTTATGTTTAAAGTATGTTAGACCATTTTTAGGCTCTAGGTATACATAGTTTTAAAGTGTTCTATTTAACTTAGTTTAGAAAATTTTATTTTTTATTTTGTGGTTCTGGTTAGAAGATCCACATCGGTATTTCCTAATAATAAAACATTTTAAAACAAGACATATGACATATTTTTAGGCTCTTTCTAGGCTCTCTGCGTATTATATTATAAACTTGTTTGCTCTTTGTTTTATCGAAAAAATCGTATATTTAGTAATAACGGATCACAAATTTTTAAATAAAATTAGTTGTCCTTTTTTTGTTTAAATTATGTCATTCTTTTGGGCTATTTTTAGGCTTTCAGGTATACACAGTTATAATTTTCTATACGACTTAGTTTCCCAAATGTTATTTTTTTTTACTTCGTGGTTTCTGCTAGCTTAAGATTAAGCCAGCAGAACCACACTAGTTTCCCTAATAATAAAACATTTTTGAAACAAAATGCCACATTTTTAGGTTTTAAACTGGTATAGTACACTTTATTGAGATTTAACAACATTGGGACCTAAAAACACATATATAAATTTAAAGGTAAATCTTGTACGTTTAATTATGGAATTTTTATTACCTTAGAATAACTTATCCTTGATGAAAAATAGAACCAATATTTTTCTTTCCAAAATATACCACTATTTTAGGCTATTTTTAGGCTCCCATGTATACACAGTTTTTAGTGTTCTGAGAAGCTTAGTTTAGCAAATTATAAATATATTTGTATATATATTTGTGCACACAGAAAAAAATGTATTGTTTTAAGCAAATACAAGGTTTTAAAAATATGCATTCTTTTTGAATAGTTGTGCTTTTAAACCAAGATTTATTTCTTACTTTAAAATAATAGTGGTTCTTAAACTGGGAGAAAAAATACTTTAATTTATGTCTTTAATGTAAAAGAAATTCTTTAAATTAAAATATCCTTAGTATTATTTTAAGAATATCAGAATCAAGAAATAAGAACCTAAAGATTTATGATTTAAGCTCTTTAATATCTTAAATATAAGTTTAAAGATTTTAAACAAAAGAAATATTAAATGTTTTTATTAAAATATTAATGAATTTTCTTTAAAATAATAGGTTCTTATTTTAAGAACCTATACCAAAATCTTTAACCTTTATGTCAAAGAACCTATTTCTTTAATATAAGTATTCACTGAATTATGCTTTTTAGTACGGTATCAACGGTACGATTATATCCTACCGTCGAACAACGAAAGTTTTTTTTTATAAGATACACTTGTTATTCGTATTATTCAACTTGGACCCGGGACAGCCAGTTTGATAAGTCCTATGAGGTTCGGCAAAACGCATCATCGATGGAGAAAAGAGGTCTCGGTGAATGACATGATAAGCAGGAATTTCTCTCTTAACTATCAAAAAGAGAACTAGTTGTTTATTTAATATAATTATCTTAATTTAATTAAATTTTATTTCAGTCTGTGGTATTTAGTATCTTGTCTTAAAGAAAGAATCTCTCAGTGGGAAAGCGCTCGATGTTTTTAACGGAATACATCGTTCTTTAATGTAGACCCATTGGGGTCACTAAATAAAATAAGGTTGTTTTTATTACAAAAGCGCCTTCTTTTGAATTTAGTACGCAAAGCTAAAAACATATTCTTTTCTGTTTGAGATCCTATTTCTTTAACACATATGAAAGTCACAATTCTCTCAAATTAAATCTAAGGCTTTTGTTTTAAGATATCTTTTTTTCAGTGTAGAACATTTTAGAAACAAAACATATGCCATAGTTTTAGACAATGTAATTGCAAAATTAGGTCTGCTTTCAGATTTTATGTATCTTTTATGGTGTTTGAGATAATTAAGAAAAACCAAAAAGGTGCATTTTAACTTTGGCTTGTAGTTGCAAACTACCAATTTTACGGTTTTAAGAATATTACATTATTTAAACACTTTTTAAGAAGAATTTAATGTAAGTAAATATATTTTTACTTTAATTTGTTTTTGGGATATTTACCCAAACTTTGGATTTTCATACGGACGCCATATTGGATTTATATATTTTTAAAAAGAGCTCTTCAAGAGCTTTTTATTGATGTATCACAAGTCTTGGCTTTCAGATTGCTTATAAGCTTGTCCCCATAGGCAAAAATCAGGGGTCTGATGTCCGGTGATCTAGCTGGCCAAGCAGTTGGTCCATTATTCCTTCCCTTCACCCTTCATCTCCTCCCTGGTACTGTGCGCTGGACATCCTCTTGCTGGAACCACAAATTAGAGCTTAGGCAATCTGAAAACCAAGACTTGTGGTACATCAATATAAAGCTCTTGCAGAGCTCTTTTTAAAAATGTAAAAATCCAATATGGCGTCCGTATGAAAATCCAAAGTTTGGGTAAATATCCCAAAAACAAACAAAGTAAAAAAATATTTTTACTTACATTCAATTCTTCTTAAAAAAGTGTTTTAATAATGTTGTAATTTTAAAACCGTAAAATTGGTAGTTTGCGAGCTACAGGCAAAGGTTAAAAAGGCATCGTTTTGGTTTTTCTTAATTATTTCAAAAACCATAAAGATAAATTAAATCTAAGAAGCAGACTTAATTTTGCAATTAAATTGTCTAAAACTTTGCTAATTTAACCAACACTGTAGCTCTAATGGTTTCCGAGTAACCAATACATGTAGGCCCAATTTGGGACACACTGTATTATATCACCATTAAAAAAATCATCAAAGATCTTTACAAAAACACCACATTTGACAACTATCTTTGTTGGCTTTGAATGAATGAACTATTTTAAATCCTGTCCCCTGTTAATTTTAACCAAAGTAAAAGTTCGATATAGCGGTTTTCGCTATTTTAAGAGATTTTCGAAAAATTCTTTTCAGGGCGTTTCTATAGGTCCATTATGACACAAATCTGTGTGCGCGTTTTCAAAAGTCCATTTTTATAATTTATTATTAACCAAAACATACTTACGGGACAGTGGAGTGAACAGGGGTGCTGGGTGGGGACAAAACAGTATAAATCCAACGTCAAACACAAGAAAACATTAATACACTGCACTCGGAGCACATAAAAAATGTAAATTAATTTTAAAAACTATTAAATTTTTTCAAAAATTATCCCACACATGAGATTCTCGTCCGCCATTAATTAAAGAAATTATGAAAACGACAGTCTCGATAGAGGCAACGTTGCCAAACTTCTTATGAAGATTTAACACCAAGCCTATTTCGGGGATTCCCATTCAAATCTTCGTAGATGCCGTGCATCATACACTTACTAAAATCCACCATTTCCATAAGAAACAATGGTATTTTTTGTAGAAATACCTCCTTCTTAATGCTTAGGTATTTTTCTTTTTCTCTACAAATTATAATAAGAAGAAGGTATAACTTAATTTTTCATATGAATTTTGTCCTGTATCTTCCTTTTTTTTCAGCTGTTTGGCAACATCGCAAGACATTTGCAAACTCATCTTTTTATGCAGTGACATTCGTGACAGACATGGCGGGATTGTTGTTTAAACTATTATTTATTTTTATTTTTTTAAACAATTTTTGGACATTTTTGTATACAGAAAGTGCGGTGTGTACTGTGAAATACTGTTTTTGGGTGTTTAATGTAGGATTTATACTGTTTTGTCCCCACCCAGCACCCCTGTTCACTCCACCGTCCCGTAAGTATATTTTGATTAATAATAAATTATAGAAATGGATTTTTGAAAACGCGCACACAGATTTGTGTCATAATCGACCTATAGAAACGCACCTGAAAAAGAATTTTCGAAAATCTCTTAAAATAGCGAAATCCGCTATATCAAACTTTTACCTTTATCTCAACAATTGTGAGCTGTGACACTGTTGTTGTAGTAGTGCGAATAATTTTTCCAATGAAACGCTCTGTATATTTTTAGATCGTTAAATTACCTGGCGGATGAGAACCACAATATATCGGACCACGAAGAAAATAAATTTTTGGACTCCGACAAAATAGAAAGGAACGAGGATATTATAATCTGTATATTAAATGCTTTTATGGAAAATGTCGATGAGAGAATTTAAAGAAGTTATTAAAGAGGGATGGTATTCCAGAGAAAATTGTTGTCACCATTGGATATCACTTATGTTACAATAAAAACCAAATTTGACTCTTCCATGCAAAGTGGAATAAGGTCGATAGGTCGAAGATATCGTGTAATGGAGATTGAAAAAATAATTTGTCCATATTTATGGGCACAATTTGAGAATCAAAAGGAAAAGAAACGAATGGTCGATGGAGTTGTTCACGTTGAAGAATTGTATCATGGAACGGCGCAGGTAAATTTTCTTTATTAAAATGGAGGGGCTAGTTCCAAAGTGGACAATCTGCAATGTTACCACATTTTATAAAAAATTAACAAAAAACCCAAAGTACTGGAATGATTGGGATTCGATTGAAAAGCGACTATTCACCCATCTGTTAGGCGGATAAAAACCGTTTTGTAATAAATATATAAGGCTATATTTAATTTAACAATAAGACACACGTGCTTAAATTATTCCGGGAAATTTTTGCTCGGCCACGAATATTTTAAGAAAATTCTCCCTTGCCTGCGGCTTGGGATAATTTTCAAAATATTCGTGGCCCTGAAAATTCCGGAAATAAATTAGCACTAGTGGTATTACAAATGAATATTTGTGAGCATATTTTAGGGAAAAAGTTTATTCCGGGGGTCAACAAATTTATTAGATGTTTTATTGTCCAAAGAACAAAATTCCTATTGACAAAGAGATAAAAAATATACAGAAAAAAAAATAAAAAATATGTATTATATACATAGCTAAATAACTAAGGTTGATTATATAATTGTCATTGAATGAAAAAAAATATAGAACATCTACATAAAAAGGCAAACAACAAATTTTAAAACCGTCAGTATAAAGAGATAAAACCATGAACAATGTACAAACAATTAAAATAATGTATACTAAAATAAAGCTACAAAGCAACACTGACACTGTAACTGTCAGTTAAAAAAAAATAAATAGATTTTTGAATAAGTGTGCTGTGTGGTATAGGTACTGGTATGTTTCTAATTTACCTGGTATTATAAGTATTACCTACATTTATATACAGGGTGGCCCACCATATTCGACACAGTCTGTAGCTGGATAACCATGGGGTTTAAAAAAAAGTAAATACTGAAACATATACAGGTCGGATGATGGCCACAGTATAAAATTATTTTACTCTATACAGGATGTCTCAAAAAAGTGTGACGTATCAAAGTTATATTTTTTAAATGGAACACCCTATATTTACTGACGGTTTTAGATTCTACATAAAAAATAATTTAAGTTTGTTTAATAGTACCAAGTGTCTAATTTTATTCGTTATTGTGATATTTGATTTTTTTTTCAAAATGCAGGGGTGCAATTAAGTTAATTTTATTTTAACAATATAAACTCCTTAAACTTTAAAATTTGTTAACAAGATTAGAGAAAAGTCTGCCTTATCATACGTAGGTCAATATCGAGATCATAGATTATACAGGGTGATCAAAAAATAATTTCAATTTTTAGAAAGTCAAATAGCAATATCTCTCTTATTTTAAATGGAACGCCCTGTATTTTTTTACACGAAATGATGACAAAGCAAATGCTCTTTCAAATGGTGTATAGGTTGCCTATACCTATCTTTTTATACTTTTTAAATAAATTTCGTTTTAACATATTTTTATTCCAAATGTCTATTTAAATGTAAGTAGGTTGTGATATAGCTATGCCTATTTACTAAGCCGTTATTGCAAAATGTAAATTTGTTGGAAAAAAGCACAAAATTAAAAGATTTTGTAATATCTGCCACTATTTTTAAAATTCACAGAAAAAAAAAAATTCATTAGTTGCTTATTATGCTACTTCGAATACCACTTATTTCAGCTGAATGTGGTAATGATACAACTTGTGTTTTTAAACAATCCTAATAACGCCTCTGGTCAGTTATGACGACATTCTGTGACCTATAACTCGTTTCTTCCATTATCCATAATCACTGTGTCAATTTTTTTAAAGCAACTATTAAGGTTATCAGATGGTTTCTCCTGGAATATTTTTCAGGATTAACTCTAGACTAAAGTAAACCATTTTTTCACATCCTACCAGTATTATATCATCTTGTTGTTGTAGAAGAAGGGTTTTTATTTAAAATCATTGAAATTTTGTTTAAACTGACTTAAACACTAGTAATCAATAAATGGTCGTTGTTATTTTCTTAAGAAAAATATTAATAGCTGCTATGTCACAGCCAACTTTAATTTAAATAAACATTTGGACTAAAAACTTGTAAAAACAGATTTTACTAAAAAGCACAAAAAGATAGGTATAGGCAACCTATACACCATTTGAAAGAGTATTTTATTTGTCATCATGTGACGTAAAAAATACAGGGTGTTCCATTTAAAATAAGAGAGATATAGCTATTTGATTTTCTAAAAAATTAAAATTATTTTTTGATCACCCTGTACAATATTTGATCTTGATTTGACCTACGTATGATATGGCAGACTTTTTTCTAATCTTATTACACATTTTAAAGTTTAAAGTGTTAAAAGTGTTAAAGTAAAATCAATTTAATTTTACCTCTGCATTTTTCAAAAAAATCAAATGTCACAAAAACGAATAAAATTAGACACTTGGTACTATAAACAAACCTGAGTTATTTTTAAAGTAGAATCTAAAACCGTCATAAAATATAGGGTGTTCCATTTAAAAAAATATAACTTTGATACGCCACACTTTTTTAAGACACCCTGTATAGACCAAAATAATTTTATACTGTGGTCTTATCCGACCTGTATATGTTCCAGTATTTACTTTTGTAAAAACCCCATGGTTATCCAGCTACAGACCGTGTCGAATATGGTGGGCGGTGGGCCACCCTGTATATATATATATATATAAAAGTGAAAGGTTCTTGAGCCTTGATATAAATACATTATTAAAAGGTAAAGTTCTTTGGGCATATGGCTCATCAATGACTATAAAAATTAATAAATAAAAATACCCTGTAAGAATTCGGCTACTATGGTTGGTTGTTTTAAAAATTACGGAGTCTCCAAAAGAAAATGGAATACCCCGGGCCCGACCAAGACGGTGACACGTGTTTCGTCTTCGTTAAGACTTGTCAAACCACTTCAGGTCGCTAGACGCCTTGATGAAGACCCGACTGACTGTAAATATTCTTTCCGTCGATCAGAACTAATAAATACAGACAGCAGTGCCATCTCACCAAGAAATTTAAAAACAACCAGCCATAGCATCGAGAGGTTAAAGGTGGTAGGTAAAAAGTGCGCCATCTAGTTGTATATGGCGAAAGTTAAAAATGCAAAACATACTGTCATGCCAACAAACCATATGGAAACTGGCCGCCCATCAGTCTGCGGGTTTGCAGAATTCGGATGAGTAGTTTTGCCAAAACCAGGTAGGTGGCGTACAGCAGTGACTGAAAATATGATAAAAATCATATTAAAAGCAGTATTTTTCACCCAAACTGCGATATAATATAAAAGTGAAAGGTTCTTGAGCCTTGATATAAATACATTATTAAAAGGGAAAGTTCTTTGGGCATATGAACCATATATATAGTCATTGATGGGCCATATGCCCAAGAGCTACACTGCAATAATGTATTTATATCAAGGCTCAAGAACTTTCACTTTTATATTATATCGCAGTTTGGTGAAAATATACTGATTTTAATCATATTTTCAGCAGGCAGATTCTTAACCGCTGTCTCGAGACGTAACGTATCGAGTCGCTACCGAATGGTGATTCTTAAGTTTTTGAAACTCGATTTTGACTCGATATTTCCCGAGTTTCATAACTAGGCACTATCCTTTTTAAATAAGTCTTTATCCTAATAATTATTTACGTGAAAACAGATGAGAAAATAGGGCCGATAAGTTTCGAAAGGAATATCGAGAACTCGATACCGACCGAGTCGTCACCTATCGAAAAGTTAAGAATCCGGGCCCAGTCACTGCTGTACGCCACCTACCTGGTTTTGGCAAAACTACTCATCCGAATTCTGCAAACCCGCAGACTGATGGGCGGCCAGGGCCGGATTCTTAACTTTTCGATAGGTGACGACTCGGTCGGCATCTAGTTCTCGATATTCCTTTCGAAACTTATCGGCCCTATTTTCTCATCTGTTTTCACGTAAATAGTTATTAGGATAAAGACTTATTTAAAAAGGATAGTGCCTAGTTATGAAACTCGGGAGATATCGAGTCAAAATCGAGTTTCAAAAACTTAAGAATCACCATTCGGTAGCGACTCTATACGATTACGTCTCGAGACAGCGGTTAGACATCCGCCTGCAGTTTCCATATGGTTTGTTGGCATGACAGTATGTTTTGCATTTTTAACTTTCGCCATATACAACTAGATTGCACACTTTTTACCTACCACCTTTAACCTCTCGATGCTATGGCTGGTTGTTTTTAAATTTCTTGGTGAGATGGCACTGCTGTCTGTATTTATTAGTTCTGATCGACGGAAAGAATATTTACAGTCAGTCGGGTCTCATCAAGGCGTCTAGCGACCTGAAGCGGTTTGACAAGTCTTAACGAAGACGAAACAACGTGTCACCGCTGGGGCCCGGGGTATTCCATTTTCTTTTGGAGACTCCGTAATTCTTCAAACAACCAACTATAGTCAGCCGAATTCTTACAGGGTATTTTTATTTATATATAGGGTGTTTCATTTTAAAAGTTCAAAATTGAAGTCATTTTCGATTAAAATTAAAGTAATTTTCGGTTTAACCGGAAGTAACCAAAAAGTTTTAAATTATGCGAAAACTCTCCTCTTTTCATACCATTTACTTATACCTAAGTCTCATTTTAATATGTTTGATACTGTGAAAGTTATGACTTGGGTAGTAGATTCGTTGACACCCGGTATAGGGTGTTTCCTAATTGCGAGACAAAAAAATTGAGGGCTTATTTCCGAGCTGGTTTTATAAAAAAAAGTTTATAATACATAAACTGGCGGTAAACTCTACAGCCTGTATCTTGGAAACAATTTATTTCGGACGTTGTTTATATGAACTTTTTTCAAAAATTTGTTCGTAAATGAGATCTTAACCTTTTGTACAGCAATTGTAGAACCACCTCTTGGTACATAATCATAGATAAATAGATAAAAACATTGTCCTAAACAATTCTTTTAGGCAAACATTCCATCGATCTGCAAAGATAATTTCGATTGGCGAAAATGCGGAACCCACCGTGGAACCAAATTTGGAAAAGGACAGTTCGTTCATAAAATACGCCACGTACGCACTTTTTACCCAAAACTAATTCAAATACCAAGAGCTATGCTGGTGAGAATGTGTCGTATGTTGCAAAACAAGTTGGTAACAGGTTTATGCAGCTACCATCAGAGAGGTTGGCGACACCACTACTAATTCGGAGGGAGAAGTGATTGTCAAGTATGAAGATGCAGAATTTTGTCCTCTTTATATTATTTATTATTCTAATTAATACAATTACTCTTTAAAACAATTACAGCCAATCTCTTTAATTCAGACGTTAATTCGGACATGTAGATTTATTTTTCTTACTTTAACCGTAACAGTATTAAAAAAAAACATTACAGTACAACCTCTTTAATCGGACACATGTTAATACAAACATTCAATAACCCGAAAATATAGTTGCCTCCAGGGGCGTGTTTGTTGGGGGGGAGGGGCAGGGGGGCGTCCACCCCCAATTACTTTAGTTACTTGGGTAAATGTAGGTCCTGCTAAAGATTAGTTCCAAAATAATATTTACGGGTAGAAAATCGGTATCGTTACAGAATGCAAGATCAGCCCTAGTTACTGTTACTTATAACGTGCTTGTAAAGAATTATTATACAGGGTCATCCAAATTAAGTGCCCGTTATTGGTAACTTCGTTAGTATTTGAAATACGTTTAAATTAGCAAACTAGTAGCATTTTTCACGTTCTTTAAGACTGAAGATTAGAAAAAACAATTGACAATCGGGTTTCTGAGTTATACAGCAAAATAACCGTTTTTAAATGGAACACCCTGTATATTTTATCACCATTAGAAAGATCTTTTAAAATCCTTGAAAAATAGTCACATGTGATATATCCAATTTTCATGGTTTCAGGAAATATAGCCATCCTCAGAAATTTTATAGTACACTGGCATTTTTAAATAAAATACCCTGTATATTACATTACCAATAAATAGATATTTAAAAGAGCTTTAGGAAAATACCACATTTGCTATGTTCTCTTATAGTTTTGGAAATATGGCCATAAATCTAAATTACGTTCAATTTTCATTATATCACAGCTTTAAGCTATAAGCAATAAGTTTTAGTGTCAGAAATAAAACGGGAAAAATATCTACCATCTTTCAGATTTAAATGGCTATATTTCCAAAACTAAAAAGATAGGCACATCAAATGTGGTATTTTCTTAAAGCCCTTTAAAATATATTTTAATTGATGATACCATATACAGGGTGTTTTTGTATAAAAAATCCAGTTTACTATAAACTCCTGAGGATGGCCATATCGAAACTATGAAAAGATTGGATATATTATACTGGACTTTTTAGAGAATTTCAAGAACTTTTCTAATGGTGATAAAAATATACAGGGTGTTCCACTACAAAAGGGGTATTTCGCTGTATAACTCAGCAACCTGATGCAATTGTTTTTCACAATCTTTGAGTTAAAAGGCGTGAAAAGATAAGTTTGCTAATTTAAGCTGTTTCTATTTTGAGTAATAACGAAGTTACAAATGAGAGACATCTAATTTATATATATATATATATATATATATATATATATATATATATATATACTGCTGCTATATATATATATATATATATATATATATATATATATATCTCCACAGTGTGTCAAGATAAAGGATCCTAAGCATGGGAGTCTCGAATACCTACTGGAGATACAGCTTAGGATGTAAATTAGGAAAAGTGATTTTTAGAAGCTTATTTGCATGCCGTTTAGAGAGCTTGAAAAATTTTCATGGATCCTTATCATGGACACACTGTATATATATATATATATATATATATATGCTATATATATATATATATATATGAGGATTGGTAAAAATACTGGAATTTACCCCCAATAATTACTTGACCTAGGCACGCCCCTGGTTGCCTCATGATAATCCGGACGGGTTTCGGTAATGGATGTCCTTAATAATCTCTGAATACTGTCACGAGCGAAAGCTTTCTTTTATTATTATAATTTTTCTGATCATAATGATCTCTTTTTAGTTTAAGAACGGCTATTTTTGTACAAGTTTAATCAAAAAAGTGTCCTTCCACCGTGCTATTGACACTAGACATATGGATTTTTTTATATAAGAGTACAGGTAGTTCTCGTTGAATACATAGTGTCATAGTGTCCACATATTATCATTTGTTATAATAATCGGACATTTTCCTAATCCGGAAACATCTTTTGCATTTCATAGGCCGGATACAAGGGGTTGTACAGTGTTTAATTAATGGCTTTAATATAGGAATTATTTAATTAGTTTGATAGTAAATTAAATTAAGTACTTTTTATTTCACTATACCACTTTATTTACAACTTGTGACATGTTTTTGTAATAGGTTTGCTGTTTAAAAGGTGCCCATAAAATCATGATGTAGGATTTTTAGGTTTCACTAATTATTTTAATATTTTTATTACTTAAATGTGCACCTTTGCTTTATTTCTTACCGTTAATGAATTATATTTGTGATATTTGTTTTATACCCCATTTATAATTGTTTAAATTATTATAATATATATATATTTACTATTTTTGTATCGTTTTAATAAATAAATATACAACATTGGGTCAATTATTATAAAAAAAAACTCAGCTTGACCATTTCAGCATCAAATTTTGACAGCAATAAATATATGTCAATAAAATGATGTGCCACAAAACACCCCCTTCCATTTTTTATGAAAAAATACCAAACAATTTAAAAGTTAGGAGGGGTCCTGACTTTAGACAAGCACTCGTATGTTCCGAAGCAACAGTGCACAGTTTGGCACAAAGGTTTTGACAAACTAAAGGAAATTATACTGGTTAAGCAAATAGGTATTGGGATATCGGCCAGTATAGCAATAACAAAGGATGTATGTGACTAATCCAATCGAAATGTGTACATGCGGGTATTCACGTTAGATTTTTTTATCTTTGGACAAACCACGAAGGCTTAAAGCCTAAATACTAACGTACCGTGGGTTGTCTTAAGCGAGGTAAGAGGGAGTTTGCTGACACGGGACTTAAATACTTGAAGATTTGGGGGAAGGAACGACCTCCGCGGGCAGCAGGTTCCACAATCTAGAAACTCTAGGGATAAAAGAACGAACAAAGTGAGAAGTTCGGGGCCTGTCCAGTTGGACAGTATAGGGATGCATACGCGCGGAACCACGAGTTTCTCTGTTGGGAACCGTGAGTGGAGGAACTATACTGGACAATTCTTCAGAGCAGAAGCCATTGAAGTACCTATAAAAAAGCGATAAATCCCCCACAGCCCGACGATGGGCAAGAGAGGGAAGCCTTTCTGTAAGTGAAGGATCATTAATGAGACGAATAACTCTTCTTTGAATAGAATCAAGAATGTTTAGGGTTGTGGGGGACGCCATGCCCCAGATATGAGAACAATATTCCAAGGGAGGTCGGGCGCGCTTGTGGCTGCTTCGGTTGTATCAGCAAGCGTCGATCTCCGAAGTTAAGCAGTGAAATGCGCGCCCATAATTTGGATGGGTGTCCGGCAACGGCGGTGTTTTGGGCAACGGCACACGGTGTTCTGCTCGGGGATGCGGACCGAGCAACAACCATCCAAATTATGGAATGAATGGTGTGTGAATGAGAAGGAGTAGGGGTCAAGGTACAATAAGCCTTCAGGCTGCAGTGCACCACCTAGGGGGGCGGTCGTCGGACCTGGGTGGGATGACCCCGAAAGGGTGAAAAAAAAAGGGAGGTCGGATTTGGGACACATATAAAGTGTATAAATTAGAAGGGGAAAAATACTTTTTGGCTCGAAAGAGAAATCCAAACTTTTTAAAGCTGCCGTTGCTATAGATACAATGTGTTTATGCCAGTTAAGGTTACTTTCAAATGTGACGCCCACAAGATTAAAGGTGTCTTTGTTCTGTAAAATTTGGCCGCTCATAAGTAGAGGATGAGTATTTGATGACTCTTTTTCGCGACAAGGAATATGATTGTGTTTTGGATGCATTAAAATGGACGAGATTTTTAGCGCCCCAATCTAATATTAAATTAAGATCCTGCGAAAGAGATATCTGCATCGCTCTGCGTTTGTTTTCCAAGTCAGGTTTAGTAATGGGTTTAGGAACCTGAAAACTGGAGTGAAGGGTACTATCGTCGGCGAAACTATGAATGGAATTAGTTGTTGACGAGAGAAGGTCGTTGATGTGAAGAAGAAACAATGTTGGTGCCAGAACTGAGCCCTGAGGGACTCCAGCATTTACTTTTTTTTTTCGCCCTTTCGGGGTCATCCCACCCAGGTCCCCCTAGGTGGTGCACTGCAGCCTGAAGGCTTATTGTACCTTGACCCCTACTCCTTCCCATTCACACACCATTCATTGTATAACTTGGATGGTTGTTGCTCGGTCCGTTCGTTCACCCCCGAGCAGAACACCGCGTGCCGTTGCCTAAAACCGACAACGCCGGTCACCCATCCAAGTTATGGGCGCGCACTTCACTGCTTAACTCCGGAGATCGATGCTGCCGATACAACCGGAGCAGCCACAAGTGCGACTCAGCATTTACTTGGTGAAAGCTTGAAGAATGGCCGTCCACAATAACTGATATACGACGATCAGATAGATAACTAGAGAGCCTAGTACAGAGTTTAGTTGAAAGACCATAGGAGGGAAGTTTATTAAGAAGGGCGGCATGCTAGACCTGGTCAAAAGCTTTGGATATATCAAGAGCAACGATCTGGGACTCACCTAGAAACTCAAGAGACTTATTCCAGAACTGTGATACGAAGGAAAGAAGATCTGCTGTAGATCTTTTGTGGCGAAATCCATACTGCCTGTCATGCAAAATTTTGTGTTTTTCTAAGTACTTAAGAATTTGTGAATTAATTAGCTTTTCCATTACTTTACAAAGAACTGAGAGACAGTGGCGGCTGGTCATATGAATCAAGTGAAGCACTGATTCACCTAAAATTCTCGTATAATACTTACATATTTCTACAATGTCTTCAATTTACTTTTACTTAAAAAGAAAAAAGTTTTATTTTCCCTCGGTTAGAATTAAATATCAAATAATCAAATTACGACATCTTAAGTTTCATCAATTTATTGCAATCGACCCAATCACTTGAGCCGCGCGCCGCCGCACAGTGGCCGATTATTGTTAAAACGTGGCATAAATTAAAAGAAGATCAAAAATGTTGTTTTATCATTCCAAAATTACAAACACACAAATTATAATCATTTTAAGTGGCAAAAGCTTTATTGATATCTTAATAAGTTTTATACAGGATGTTTCGAAACTTGGCATGAACGACAACCTATATACAGGATTCCATAGTATCCATACTATTGAGAATTTTGATTCCAAACAAAAACTATGTTATAGACTGCTATTTTAGCTACTTTTTAAAATTATTTTGAAGTATACAGGGTGAGCCAAAAACATGGCACACCAAAATCAGGTTCTTTTAAATGGGACTGGTATATTTTTGCATTTTTCGAATCTACATAAAATTCTAAGCATTTTGTCTTGTCATATTCCTATACCTAAAGTTAATAGTTTGGGAGTTATTAACAATTGAAGGGGTCAGAAGCAAAAGTGCCTAAGTGACATTTGTGGTGAAAATGAGCTAAGTACGAATTCGTGTTCTTAGTATTCGTTTCTGTCTGGTACAAAAATTACCCAATTGAAAATTGTAATGTAGAGACATCTTTTAACGGATAGAAAAAGTTATATAAATAAACTGAATGTTTTATTTGGTAGCAAAAACGCCTAAGCAGCACTTAGGTCATTTTCACCACTAATGTCACTTAGGCACTTTTGCTTCTGACCCCTTCAATTGAAAATCGGAATTTTTGGACTTTGACGATTTACCAAGCAAAAACAGTTGAAGATAGAGCAAAACGACTTTCACTTTCCTATCTTAACTTTTCAAGAGCTATCTAACGGAAATAAAAAGTGAAGGCGAAGTGAAGGTGAAGTGAAGGTGAAGTGAAGGTGAAGTGAAGGTGAAGTGAAGGTAAATTGAAGGTTAAATTCACCTTCAATAACCTTCAAATCACCTTTACTTTTTAATATATTTAACCAAGTAGTGACAATACAAAAATCGACCTTACTAACTGTCCAGAGTTATTAGTTTGTGGTTCATAAAATATTTAATGTATGTCTCGAAAATCAATAGTTTTTGAAATATTCCAACAAAATAAGTTTAAGTGTTTTTAACAAATCACCCTGTATCTCAGAAACAACTGAAATGTTGCATCGCGGTAAAAGCACTAGCAGCAATAATTGCCATTTCGGAAAAAGCAAAAGTGGCATCACCTAAACTAGACACCCTTTATAGGGTATTCTATTTAAAAAAATAATAATTTCTCACACTTTTATAAGCTACCTTGTATAAATTTAAAAATACATTGCAACCTCTGTGGATAACAATCCTACAACTTCTTAAATTAAATGTTTTTTGTAGCTAGAAAGATAAAGAAGCTGGTGGAGTCTATAACCCTGCACTAATATTTTAAAGTTTATTAAAAAAAAGCGCAAAAGTCGCAAAACTTTTCTTGGTAATCAGAAAACTAAACAGTTAGAGAAGATAATGTGATACAAATTATAAGAGGGTCGTTAGCGGAACATAAAAAAATGCTTTTTAAAATGGCTACTTTGCTATAATTTTTATACTCTTGATTAAATGTGTTAGTAAAATAGAAAACAAAATTTCAATAAATGAATAAAACATTATATACATACCTGACTAAACACTAATCCCACTAAACAGTAAAAAAAAATTCTACAAGAAATTTTTAATACAAGGAATCTTTATAAGACAATGTTTATCATTGAATAACGTTTACTGCATAGAAAACTTGGCTTAATTTAAAGATGGCGTAGAGATTAAAAACAAGTGAAAAATTCAGAATGGTCACAGCCATCTAATAGAATAGAATGTTAGGAAGTAGACTATTGACAATTTACTTAATTTTTTAAGATTTGATAATTCCCTTTTTGCCACAATTTTACAAAAATCGACCATAGTGCGCCGATATTCCGATAAAGAGAGCGACGCTGTACTACTAACAGGTGCTCGACAACGCCGCGCGCCGACGACCGAGTATAGAAGCACATCCCAGCAGTGTGGAAAACGATTCTCAATTTCGCTGCTGCAGGCCGCTTGTTTACGGCGGTTGCCATGGAAACGACACGTATGGTTAAGACTGGAACCACTGGAATGCGAACCAGTGCACCGCGATTCATTGTGATTCAGTTTAGTAGTAAGGCGCTTTAGAACGTGGAAAATCGAAAAAATAGGGACGACGCGCGTGGATTTTTCGCGGCTAAATATTATTATTTTATTATTATTAATAACAGTATAGATTATAATGGATTCGTTTCCAATTTATGACCCAGTGTGTGTTTTGCTGGAAACACCTTTTTCAAGGTGGAATGAAAATGACCAAAAACCAGCGGGGGGGCATGAATTTATTAAATGTGATTCACCAACTTTAGAGGTCACGAGCCGCCACTGCTGAGAGAATTGAAATTGGTCTATAGTTAGATGGAAGAGATTTAGATCCTTTCTTGGGAATAGGTTGAACACGTGCAGCTTTCCAGCTTTCCGGAAAGATACCTGTGTCGTAAGAAATTCGAAAGAGCCGAGTTAAGATTGGTGCAAGTTCTGGAGTACATTTTTTTAAAACGATTGCTGGTATGTCATCCAGCCCAGACGATTTCTTGATGTTATGGGAAGAAAGGATACGCTTAATGTGTTTTACCTTAAAAATAATATCGGACATTTTATGAGGAACTGGGGTAACCGCTTGAATTGGATGATTTACGGGAGGGTCAAGGGTTGAATTGGCAGCAAATTGTTTAGCAAATAATTCTGCCTTTCCTTTAGGGGTAGAAACAATTTCATCTTCCAAAGCTAGTGGCGGAAAAGAACTGGTACAAAAATTCCCACTTATGTTTTTCGCAAAGGACCAGAAAGATTTGCTGCCATTTGAGCAAGAAAGAATTTTGTTTTTAATACGATTGTCGAAGGAGTCTTTGGCTTCAGAAATTGTTTGATTGTAGTAGTTTCTTGCTTCAATGCTGGCCTGTCGGTTTTCTGGACTAGGAATACATTATTTAACGTTTTAAAAACATAGCAGGTTAGCTTTATGTAAAGATGGGTCCATATTTAATTCATTCTGAAAGCGATGCCGCCAAGTACACAAAAAATGATAAAGTAAACCTACCTTTTCGAATGCACATAGCCTCGGACAAAGCCTGATTACATATTTTTAGATAAATAATAAAAATACATTGCTAAAACACGTATCACCTACTTACAAAACATTCTCTTATTTTCCCTCTGTCCTACTATAAAACCGGTGGCACGTGGCGTGGTACTAGAAACTCGTCGGGTTAAATATTTTTGCTGCACTAAATCATTGTTCTTAAAAGGGTTTCTTTACTTTATCATTTTTTGTGTACTTGGCAGCATCGCTTTCAGAATGAATTAAATGTGGACCCATCTTTACACGGAGTCCCGCTGCTGGTTACTAGGACTTACCGAATTATTTTTTAGCTTTTAGTAAACACAAAAAACCGTTTACCATTTTTTTACATATTTTATTATACGGTAAATAGATGAGTGCAAATCCTATTCGGAACTTAGACTATAGGTAATTTTGTGTTTAACGTCTGAACCACCTATAATTCATTCTGAAGACAATTCCGCCAAGTGCACAAAAAATGATAAAGTAAACAAACCTTTTCAAAACACATAGTCTCTGACGGAGCCTGATTACATAATTTTATAGATAAATAAAACAAAAAATTGCTAAAGCCCGTATTACGTTCTTAAAAACATCATCTTATTTCGCCTCTGTCCTGCTATAAAAGCAGACCCGTGTCGTAAAGAATTATAAACTCGTCGGGTGTATTATTGATGCAATAAATCATTGTTCACAAAAGGGTTTGTTTACATTAGATACTTGGCGGCAACCCTTTTAGAATGAATAAAATCTGGTCCCAGCAATGCTATGTATTGGTATTTTGTGAGGTTTATTCTTTTTTTATTGTTTCAGGTATGTACAAAGTCAATCAAAATCATAGTGGAGAAAATCTATATAGTAAGTACCTAAACTAATAAAATCAAATTACCAATCGATGTTTTTTGATCCGCCATCTATAGCAAAAATAATCATGATAAATATGCAGTCAGATTTTATCTTTTTTATTTTATCGTATCAGCTATTTTTAAAGGTATATGTAGCCAGTATGCCAGTAATGCACTAACAAAACAAGTACTATAGTAACCCAATCCGAAATGTTTACATGCCGGCATTCGCGTTAGACTGTCTTCCACGCATCGCCTACTATTGGCTGATTCTGCATAGCTTTAAAATTCTTGTTTATTGCTAATTTTTAAAAACTTAGCTTTTGATTGCATGATTCCAAGTGACAGCAAATCAAATTGTCAGCTCTTAAAAATAAGTAATAAATTTACAATTAAGTATTTCTTAATTGGATAAATTATTCTGGCCTTAGTTCAAAGGATTTTTTGGTACCTAAAATTTACTTTTAACCACCTGCGGTACCTTTTAAAAACGGAAGAAATAGCTATTTATGTATCAAGGGCGTTACTAGGACTATAATGCCCTGAAGGTCGGCTAGATTTCGACCTGATGGGCATTATAGTCCAGTAAAGCCCGTGGTGCATACAATGCTTTATGTTTTACCCAAAAACAGTCTTTCAATGACTAATTACATTATTTATTCGCAATATAAAAATAAGTTGCACCTGTACCTGTATACGTAAGTAGATAATGACTGGTGTTAAGTTTGACATTGATGTTTCTATCAGTTAGTCAGTTGGCATTTTTTATTTAACGATTTGCTCAAAATGGAAGAAATTCCACAAAATATAAGAGAAAAGGCCATAAAAGCGACCGAAAATCTTTTGCCAGTTAAATCAAAGCAACAGTATGATCGGGAGTATGGCATATTTGGTATTTGGAAAGATGCGAACGCAATTCTTCAAATAACCGAAACCGTTTTAATGACATATTTTCAGGAACTGGTAAGTTATTGATTTTATTTTAATACATATGTTTAACAAACTTTATTATTTTTAGTCGAAAAAATACAGTCCGAACTCTCTCTGGACCAAGTATTCCACCCTAAGGTCTACGTTGATGGTCTATGAAAATATAGACATTTCGCAATACCATCGTCTCATATCTTTTTTAACACGCTTTTATTAACTTGGGTTGTAACTCTCTATCTATCCATCTGGTTATCTATGTAACGGAATCTTTGAGCCTAATTTTAACCAACTTCCAGCTATTCGATTTCTTTGAAACTTTGCACACTTATTAATGACCCATGACAATGCAATAATCTGCAAACAGTATCCCGTTATCTTGTTTTTGATCGCCAGGAAAAAAAAATCCATTATATTATAAAAACAACACCTGGGTTGCCATCTGTTGGCAACATTCCAAACTTTGCTACTCAATTGCGAAGAAATTTTTTAGTGGGTTGCCATCTGTTGGCAACATTTCAAACTTTGCTACTCTTTGCCATCTGTTGGCAACATTCCAAACTTTGCTACTCAATTGCGAAGAAATTTTTTAGTGGGTTGCCATCTGTTGGCAACATTTCAAACTTTCCTACACTTGTTCACTAAAAAATTTTTCGCCATTTTGTCAAGAGTAGCAAAGTTAATTGATATAACGAACTAAAAAATGAAAAATAATTAATAGTTTAAAAAAACTAAAAAACACGCTTTTATATGCAACCGAACTAAAAATTAGAAAATAATTTTTCATTAAAAAAAATATTGTCATTTCATAGTAAAAAGCGTGGGGTGCTTAATATATTAAATGTTATAATTATTATATTTGCCAATATCTATGATGGAAAAGTTATGAAAAAATAGTAAAATGCACCCCACGCTTTTTACTATGAAATGACAATATTTTTTTAATGAAAAATTATTTTCTAATTTTTAGTTCGGTTGCATATAAAAGCGTGTTTTTAGTTTTTAAACTATTAATTATTTTGTATAAACTTGATCTTTATTGTGAGAGAAATAAAATTGGATAAGCAATAAAATTTCCATATTAGCGCATAAAGGCATTATAAGCGGGCATCATAATGCCCGCTTATAATGCCTAGGTGATGATAGAAGGTATTATTGCTACCATAACATATTCCGTTTCTAAGGTATTACAGATCAATAATAGATGGGTAAAACATAATTATATTTTCATAACCAGAAACTGAGTAACCGTGGCTATAAACGCAATTAAGCTATATATAATTTATGTAGTTAAGCCAATTATAATAGGATTTTTTTATTTTATTTTTTATAACGTCATTTTGAAATAGCCGATTATAGTCTCCAGCACCGTATCGAGTGTATGTAAGACTACGGAAAAAGAGCCGAATCAAAGATTTAAAATAACACTTCCAACACTTATTATTTTGTTAACCAACAACATAAGGGGGCGTCCATAAATTACGTGAGGTGTTTTTTCCATATTTTGGACCCCCTCCCCCTTTGGTGAGATTTTCTTTAACCCCCCTATCTCATCTCACGTGAGATTTATAATGGGAATACAAAACTCTCAATTTCTTGAATTGAAATTGATTTTGTTTTCAAAAATATAGAAGAGCAAAAAAAGGTCCTCCATCCAAAAAAGCAAAAAAGCAACAATACATACATCACATTTTCCTGGGGGAGGCCTGTCCCAAAATTTATTTTTCTTTTCTTTTCTACCTACACAAAAATTACGTGAGATTTTCACAGACCCCCTTCCCCCTCGTGAGATTTGGTAAGATTTTGCTCGACCCCTCCCCCTAAAATGTCTCACGTAATTTATGGACGCCCCCTAACATAGGAATTTATTTAAAATTTACTACACTACGCCACTGATCTGTAATGTTGCTGTAAATAATTCTAGTGTTCCGGGAATAACCCGCGAATGGAACAAGTTTTGTTTTTGATCAGGGTTGCCAGATTTACTGAATTTAACAGTGATCTACTACTTAGTGGCGCAACCACGCGAGGGGTTTTGGTGTAACCAGTCTCCAAGAGGCCATAAGGCCTACCTAAAAGTATGCAGCATGTTTTATCTAAATTAGAGCAGAAGCATTTTCGCCTTGCAGTAAAAAGAAGTTTCACTGCAGAGGCGAAATCTTCTGCTTTCTAATTAGATAAAACATGCTACCTCGTCTTGAAAATGTTACCAAACCTAATGATTACCATGATGAGTCGGTAGTGATCAAGCAAAACCGTTCATTCGCGGGATCTTCCCCGGAACGCTAAATTGACGGCAACCGTTTCAATTCGAAAATTGAAGTTTTATTTACATTATAAATCTCTGCATTGGTAATTAGGGAGAAGGAGACCAAGAAAATCTCGCCAGAGGAGAATCAAAATATGGAAAAAAACACCTCACGTAATTATGGACGCCTGTTGTGACGGTTAACAAATGTAAGTGTTGAGCTGGTCTTAATACCTCGATACGTGCTGGAGACCTGTCGGCTATTTAAAATGATTATAAAAATAAAATAAAATCTATTATGGTGGCTTAATATGGAATTATAGCAATTGCGTACAGTTTCAGTTTCTGGTTATGAAAATATAATTATGTTTTACCCATCTATTAAACCAGTCTGTAATACTGCTAGAAACGAGTGTGGTAACAATAATACCTTCTATCACACCTAGAGGCTGGCGGGCATTGTGATAGCCCGCTATATATGCCTTAATGCAGAATTTGTGCTTAATCAATTTTATTTCTCTCACAATAAGATCGAAGTTTATACAAATATTAATAGTTTAAAAAAAACTAAAAAAACACGCTTATAACTGCAACCGAACAAAGAATGGAAAATATTTTTCATTAAAAAAAAATTCATTCATGAATAGCGTGGAAGGTATTTTTTTCACCCATCATGATATTGGCAAATATATATTATGGCATTTATTATTAAGCACTTACCTTTTTGTATGATGACGTATTTTTTAATGTATTTTCAAATTTTAGTTCGGTGCTGATGTTTTGTTATTTTTCATTTTTGGTTCGTTATATCAATTAACTGCTTTCTTGACAAAATAAACGAAAAATTTTTTAGTGAACGAAAGTATGGAAAAGTTTGATGTTATAACGGGGCTGTGCAAACATTTCTTCACCAACAAAGTTTGGAGGTGTTGCCAACAATTGGCAGAAAACAGCAAGGGTTAGTTGAAGATGACGGCATACTAAAAATTTCTTCTGCAAAGTTTGGAGACTGTTATGGTAACGCCAGAGTGTTGTTTTGCTCAATGGTTTCTGACGATCAAGCTGTAACGGTTTTTGCGAATTTACATTGTCATGGGTCGATAACAAGTGTGCAAGGGTTTCGAGAAATCGGGTAGCTGGAAGTTAATAGATCGTTACGCCAATGAATGAATAATTGAAATTGGCAAGCGTGTTAAAAAAGATATGGATGATATTGTGCGAAATGTCTATGACCAGACCAACGCAGAATGACATACTGAGTCAAAGAAATTCGGACTGTCATTTTTCGACTAAATAATAGTTGGGTAAACATATGTGCCAAAATGGAAATCAACTTACCAGTTCTAATTCTTCAAATACCAATATAACACTCCCGACCCTTTGTTGCTTTTGTTTAACTGAAAAAATTTTCGATCCTTTTCTCTTATATTTTATTGAATTTCTTTCCATTTATTGGAAATCGTTAAATAAAAAATGTAACTAATGACAAGCTATCAGTAATCAAACTAACGCCAGTCATTACGTATCTAGTACAGGTGCAACCCCATTTTATATTGCGGTAAATAATGTAGTCGTGAAAGACTGTTTTTAATTAAACATAAAGCTGTATGCACCACGAGCTTTACTGGACTATGCCCATCGGGTCAGTGAATCTAGTAACGCCCTTGATAGCTATTTCTTCCGTTTGCCGCAGGTAGTAAATTTTAGGTACCAAAAAAAAATCCTTTGAGCAAGACAGAATATTTATCAATTAAGAAATACTTAATTTATTACTTATTACTAGGCTGATATTTGCTGTCATCAAGTTTTACAAGAGCAATAACAAGGTAAGCTATGCAGAAATCAATGTGACGTGCGTGTACTTGTTTTGTTAGTGCATTACTACATATACCTTTACTTTAAAACAAAAGATAGCATATTATCATGGAATTATTTTGCTATGGATCAAAGCATCGATTGTGAACGTTTTGACCAGTTTAGGCACTTACTATATAGATTTTCTCCACCTGTTGTTGACTGTATACCTGAGCAATAAAAAGTCAAACACAAAGCATCTAGCTGCTGGGACCAGGCTTTTATTCATTCTAAAGGGTTGCCTGTGTGACCCTTTGTGAACGGCATCTGGTTATAGTCTGCTTTTATAACGGGACAGCTAAATAGATGATGTTTAGGAAAATGACGGAAGCTGCTCTGTATCATAAGTAATAATCGAGCTCCGTCGAAAACATATTTTTGAAAGGTTTTTGACCTTTTCAGGAAGTAATTATAGGCTTCAGGCGTTAAATACAAGAGACCTATAGTCTAAGTTCCGAATAGGATTGCACTCGTCTATTTACCGTATAATAAAATATGTAAAATGATGGCACGCGGTTTTTTGTGCTTGCTAAAAGCTAAAAAATAATTCGGTAAGTCCCTAGTAACTCAGCAGCGAGACTCCGTGTAAAAGATGGGTCCACATTTAATTCATTCTGAAAGCGTGCTGCCAAGTACACAAAAAATGATAGAAGTAAAGAAACCCTTTAAGAACAATGATTTAGTGCAGCAAAAATATTTAACCCGACGAGTTTCTAGTACCACGCCACGTGCCACTCGGTTTTATAGTAGGACAGAGGGAAAATAAGAGAATGTTTTGTAAGTTAGGGTGATACGTGTTTTAGCAATGTATTTTTATTATTTATCTAAAATATGTAATCAGGCTTTGTCCGAGGCTATGTGCATTCGAAAGGTAGGTTTACTTTATCATTTTTGTGTACTTGGCGGCACATCGCTTTCAGAATGAATTAAATATGGACCCATCTTATGAAGCTAACCTGCTATGTTTTTAAAACGTTAAATAATGTATTCCCTAGTCCAGAAAACCGACAGGCCAGCATTGAAGCAAGAAACTACTACAATCAAACAATTTCTGACCAAAGACTCCTTCGACAATCGTATTAAAAACAAAGTTCTTTCTTGCTCAAATGGCAGCAAATCTTTCTGGTCCTTTGCGAAAAACATAAGTAGGAATTTTTTGTACCAGTTCTTTTCCGCCACTAGCTTTGGAAGATGAAATTGTTTCTACCGCTAAAGGAAAGGCAGAATTATTTGCTAAACAATTTGCTGCCAATTCAACCCTTTGACCCTCCGTAAATCATCCAATTCCAGCGGTTACCCCAGTTCCTCATAAAATGTCCCGATATTATTTTTAAGGTAAAACACATTAAGCGTATCCTTTCTTCCCTTAACATCAAGAAATCGTCTGGGCTGGATGACATACCAGCAATCGTTTTAAAAAAATGTACTCCAGAACTTGCACTAATCTTAACTCGGCTCTTTCGAATTTCTTACGACACAGGTATCTTTCGGAAAGCTGGAAAGCTGCACGTGTTCAACCTATTCCCAAGAAAGGATCTAAATCTCTTCCATCTAACTATAGACCAATTTCAGTTCCTTCAGCAGTGGCGGCTCGTGACCTCCTAAAGTTGGTGAATCACATTTAATAAATTCCTGCTCCCCGCTGGTTTTTGGGTCATTTCATTCCACCTTGAAAAAGGTGTTTCCAGCAAAACACACTGGGTCATAAATTGGAAACGAATCCATTATAATCTATACTGTTATTAATAATAATAAAATAATAATATTTAGCCGCGAAAAATCCACGCGCGTCGTCCCTATTTTCGATTTTCCACGTTCTAAAAGCGCCTTACTACTAAACTGAATCACAATGAATCGCTTGGTGCACTGGTTCCAGCGTTCCAGTGGTTCCAAGTCTTAACCATACGTGTCACTGTGGCAACCGCCGTAAACAAGCGGCCTGCAGCAGCGAGTGATCGACCACACTGCTGGGGATAACTTCTATACTCGGTCGTCATATT
>JACEGR010005725.1:0-69519 GCA_014170235.1 Listronotus bonariensis
CTCTTGCTTTTTGCCTCTAATAAGTTACAAGTTGTTGGTATTTGTTATAAATCTTTTCTGTCTTTGCATGGTATATCCAACCTTAGTGTGCAAACTTAAAAGAAAAATCATCTTGGCGAGTTTGATGATGCTAAATTAAATAGGCGAGAAAAACACAAAAATAGACCCCACAGATTAAATGAAGAAACCAAATTGAAAGTTATGAAATTTATAACATTACTTAAAGGAAGAAAATCACAATTATTTGATAAGAGATACTTCAAGTAGTGTAAGGGGGCACCTATGCGTGGGAATTTTTGGGGACCGTGGAAAAATTGTGGTGCGGGGGCGTGGCGTGTGGAAACTGACCGTGGGAAACTGCGGTGCGGGAGCGTGGCTCGTGGGAAAATTGCGGTTTACAGGAATCTTGACCTATTTCACATCTGGACCGTGGGAAATGGCACGTGTCAAGCGTGGGAAAATTATGATTACTTATTAGGGATCTTGCGCAACTTCAGGGGCGCGGTCAAATATCAAAATCATATGACTTAGAAAATGGACGATCGAAAAGAAGAATCACAACATAACCTCAGTTTAAAAGAGGAGTGGCGCTAGCTACCGCTGGCGCTAGCAACATCGGTCGTTAGCTACCATTGGCAACATCTGACGCCTAGGGCTCAGGGCCCGACGACCAGGGCTCAGGGCTTCACGCCTAAGCCCCCGGGGCCCCACGATCGTAGTGAAGTTAGCTTCATACGTCATTACGTTAAACTAGCCAACATAACCTTAAAGTTAGTTTAGGTTCTTAGACATGCAAAAAAATGACATCAACATAACCTCAAACTTAGGGCCTTACGCATGCGCGAAATAAAATGGCGTCATACGGCAAGCTTAAAATAACATAACCTAAAATTTTGATCTATCTTAAAGTGGTACGCATGCGTTGGCATAACCTAGAAATAGGCATTTTTAACGATTTTTATTTTGTAACTTTCTTATTTATGAATATTTTTTAAAAATTTTAACTTATTTGGATTTCTTACGGCGTCTAGATACCGAATATGTAATAAAATCGCCATTTCCGGTCGCAACTTCCGGTCGTCAGAAAGTAGTCTTGTTTAGGTTCAAATGAAAGGTCTTGTAGAATACTAATTAAACATTTTTAACAATTTTTATTTTGCAACTTTCTTATTTATAAATATTTTTTAAATTTTAACTTATTTGGATTCCTTACGACTTCTGGATACCGAATCTGCAATAAAATCGTCATTTTCGGTCTCAACTTCCGGTCGTCAAAAATTAGTCTTGTTTGGGTTTAAATGAAAGGTCTTGACTTGGAGATTACGCATTAAGCATTTTTAACAATTTTTTATGATTTTTCAGCTATTTAATTATCACTTGTTTTGCAGAATTATGTTTAAAATGTGAATATTGTAACCGCGAATTCACCCGAAAAGACAATTTTAAACGACATGGCGACTGTCAGACGGCAGCCAAAGTCTGCGAGCACCGGGCTTTAGCGCCATTGCCGTATTTTAGAAAAACAGTGTCGTATTTTAGAAATACGGTGCCGTTTTTAAGAAAAACAGTGCCGTATTTTAGAAAAACAGTGCCGTATTTTAGAAAAACGTGCAGTAGGTTTTAAAATAGTAGTCTCCTATACCTTTTCTATCGACTTTGTAAGTGCTTCCTACTCTATACCCTTCATTTTCCTGGCAAACCTCACACATAGCCTCCAATTCAGGTTTGTATTCAGAGCAATCACACGGACGATCCCAAAAACACTCTCGAGACATTGTTGCTTCTTTGGCTGCTTGACTAATACTAAAATAAATGTGATAAGTTGCTCATGTCCTCGTAAGTGGTAAAAGTGGTGGTGGAGGAAATAACAGCAGATTTACAGATTTTTGCCCTTACAATATTGAAACATCTTCGCGTAAGTATTTACAAACAACAAAAGTAAGAATATTGGGCTAAATAGTTGTTTTCTGGTTTCTGAACATAGCCCAAATAGTATTTAAGACTTTAAATCAATCAGAGAGCAGTTGAGAGTAAATAGGGCCTAAACAGATAACCTCAAAGTTCTTACACAGCCGTTTGTCAATCATAACACATTTAAACATAATTCTGCAAAACAAGTGATAATTAAATAGCTAAAAATCATAAAAAATTGTTAAAAATGCTTAATGCGTAATCTCCAAGTCAAGAACTTTCATTTAAACCCAAACTAGACTGCTTTTTGACGACCGGAAGTTGCGACCGGAAATGGCGATTTTATTGCAGATTTGGTATCTAGAAGTCGTAAGAAATCCAAATAAGTTAAAATTAAAAAAATATTCATAAATAAAAAAGTTGCAAAATAAAAATTTTTAAAAATGTTTAATTACTATTCTACACGTCAAGACCTTTCATTTGAACCCAAACAAGGCTATTTTCTGACGACCGGAAGTTGCGACCGAAAATGAAGATTTTATTGCATATTCGGTCAACGTCCCTATTTCTAGGTTATGTCAACGCACGCGTACCACTTTAAGATAGATCAAAATTTTAGGTTATGTTATTTTAAGCTTGCCGTATGACGCCATTTTTATTTCGCGCATGCGTAATGCCCTAAGTTTGAGGTTATGTTGATGTCATTTTTTGCGCATGTCTAAGAACCTAAACTAACTTTAAGGTTATGTTGGCTAGTTTAACGTAATGACGTATGAAGCTAACTTCACTACGATCGTGGGGCCCCGGGGCTTAGGCGTAAAGCCCTGAGCCCTGGTCGTTGGGCCCTGAGCCCTAGGCGTCAGATGTTGCCAATGGTAGCTAACGACCGATGTTGCTAGTTTCGATCGTCCATTTTCTAAGTCATATGATTTTGACATTTGACCGCGCCCTTGAGTTGCGCAAGATCCCTAATAAGTAATCATAATTTTCCCACGCTTGACACGTGCCATTTCCCACGGTCTAGATGTGAAATAGGTCAAGATTCCTGTAAACCGCAATTTTCCCACGCGCCACGCCCCCGCACCGCAGTTTTCCACGGTCAGTTCCCACACGCCACGCCCCCGCACCACAATTTTCCCACGGTCCCCACAAAATTCCCACGCATAGGTGCCCCCTTACACTACTACATTAAAACTACATTTGCCTAAGAAGCTTAAAATAGTATCAAATGTATAATGAATTAAATCAGGAGAACCAAACAGGTTATACCACTTTTCGTGAAATTTTTAAGGCAAAGTTCAACATAACCTTTGGTTTTTCAAGAAAAGATATTTGTAGTACTTGGGACATTTTAAAGAGTAAAATTTCCATTTTGGAGAAAAAAATTGTTAAACGTGCAAATGAAGAACCAAAAAACCCTTGGAGCTCAGGCGAAATAACAGTAGAAATGGTCATAAAAATGTTTCGTTACAACAAACTAATGGTATGATTTTGTTAAATGCAACATTTTAAATTTTTATCTTGTACAAAAATTGTTTTATTAAGCTGAAAGTTAATTAAAATATACTTTATACTATTCTAAATATACTGTTTTTTTATCAATAAATATGCAGCCGTTATTATAAAAAATTATAAAAAAAATATTTTTTATCCATAAAAATGGTCTGCTAAGGGCCAATCTTTTTTGTTTTTTTGTAAACCTTTAATTAATACAATTAAAAATATATTCTTTAATAAAAAAATTAAGAATCAATTAAAAACACAAAATATTGACATTTTTCATTATACTCGTACATTGTGTTACTCGTGTCAAAAAATTAATATTATATATTAAAATTGTAATTTTATTTTTTTTAATATTATAAAAGTTAAAAACATTTTTTAATGTGAAATTTAAAAAACAGTATATTGTTCCATTTTAAATCAGCATTTTGGAAAAACTGTTCGCATGATACAAAGCAAAGAAATACAAAATTTTACTCAAATTGGTGTTAGACAGGGCGAGTTATAACTAAAAGTAAGAAAAATAACCTAGAGAAAAATACTTTTATTTTTAAAAACAAAAAAAAATTGTAGATAATTAAATTTTATGCTTAAATTTAAAGTTAAAGTAATAAAGTAAAAAGAAATGTTGTTGGCATTTTTACAGTTTAAATTAAAAATTAAGTACTGTGCCTAAACGAATAAAATTTAAAATAAAATTAAAATATTTTAAAGATTTTGATAAAATTTGCTTCGCCTTGTCGAGTATTTAGGTGCATAACATGTAAAAAATTGGAAATAAAGATTTCTTTGCCCAAATGTTTTAACTAATAATTATAAGGTAAAATTTTCCACAACATTTACTTATACAATTTTGTTTTATTTTTAAAAATAAAGGCACATTTTACTAGGTCATTTTTATATTTTTAGTTATAACTTGCTCAGTATAATGCCAATTAAAGCAAAATTTTAAATTTTTTAGTTTTGAACCAGAACTAACCAGTTTTTCTAAAATGCTGATTAAAAATTAAAAAAAGTTGTTTAATTTCTCCTCTTGTAACACCCAACCTCGGACACACTGTATACCTGTAATCCAACTTTTAAATTTTAAAATGTTTTTAAATTTTTAAAAATATTTAAAAAAATCAATTTTATTAAATAATATTAATTTTTTGACGAAAATAACAAAATGTACGAGTATAAAGAAAAATTTCAATATTTTGGGCTTTATAATTTTTTCTTATTTGTTTTTTTTAATTGAAGTACATATTTTTATTTTTATTTTAATTAAAAGTTAATAGAAGAACAAAAACAATGAGCACTTAGCAGTCCATTTTTGGATAAAAAGATTAAATCAAAATGGCGGATGAAATTTTTCATTTTTTAAGTAGTTAAGTTTTTATAGTAAAGGCGGCATATTTATTGATGAAAAAATACAGTACATATAGAATAGCATAAAGTTTATTTAAATTAACTTTTAGTAAATTTTGGTAAAAGATAAAAATTAAAAACCAAAAAACGGTTTTTTTATTTTTCTGGAAAATTTTTGAGGTTAGGGTAAAAATAGTTATTACATAAGTTGTGGGTTTTGTTAAGGTCAACAACGTTTATATTTACCTTTTTAATAGAATGTATTGTTTAGCTTAAAATTGCAAAAAACATTCTTACCCTTATAAATCAACCTCTTTACCCCCTAACGCATTATTTTGGTCCGGAAGTGTTTTTCTTACATATTTATGATGCACTTAACAAAACTATACCATTAGTTTGATGTAAGGCTTTTTTGCAATCAGATATTCCGCCTGGACTATACGCAAAAAAGAACACTTGTCAAGAAGTGAGAAATGTTATGTTTAAAAAAAACTATAGAGAACGGTGCTAAAAGAGACAACCATGGAAGCAATCGCGATAGACTTCCAAAAAATTTGCCAGCTCCAAATAGGTATTACAACATCGGATGTTTATTACCGGCGCCAGTTTGTTGATGACCCGCCCCTTGATTAACTGGAAACAAAAATCAAATTTTTAATAAAATATTAGGTTTTTATTTAAAATACCTTAAAAATTATATTTTTGTTTTATATCTCTAATAAAGAACAGTTTTTTTTAATAAAATATAAACATATTTGGTTTTATTTTGGTATTTAAATTAACAATATTCGACTTAAAATATTAAAATGTATATACCAATAAAATATACTAATTGGACTTTAATTCGTATTCGCCGAGACCCTTTAAATCTTTGTTCGAATCTTGGCAAAAATCGTAATACAAAAGCGCTTTTTGAGTACCTATTTCAGATTAAAAGCCTAATTGATTAGGGCTTATCTCCGGCTTTATTCTGTTAAGGATTATTTTTATTTTATTTTATGATATCCTTTCTTAAGCCCCTGTTTTACAGCTCCTTTATATTTAAATACCAAATTATTTATAAACTTGGCCCAGTTTAACAGCAAATAAAAAATATATTAAAAATATAACATTTGCCGCTCTTATCTTCCTTTAAAACGATTTTGCTTAAAAGCAATATAGTCTAATCGAGAAGTTGATTTCCTGCGAATAATAGTTTCCATTCTTCTAAACATTTGGTTGATGGCTTAAGGTACGTTTACCTCTGACATTTATTGCATGATATTTATGTCAGATAAAAATTCTGGTTAATGTTAACGGTCCCAAATGTATGTCTGATATAAATTTTTGACCGTTTACATTAGCCAGAATTTCTATCTGACATAAATATTATGCATTAAATGTCAGATGTAAACGTACCGTTAAACGACCCGGAATGGCATATTAAAAAGACGTATTTGGATTTTTTCTACAAAATTTTTTATTTTTTTATTAAAAAAACCTAAAAAATAGCCGTCTAGCTTTTTGCTTAAAAATATAAGTAATAGCTTAAAAGTCTAAAGGTTTTTGATTTCGCGATATTTAAATTAAAGCTGTTTTTTTATTAAAAACCTATTTTAAAAATATGTATATAGCTTTATTTTTAGTTTGCTTGTTTTAAAATACATTTTAACAGATACATAATATACAAAATTTTAAAAAAAATTCTACGGGTTATTAAGTATATCATTTAGAAAAAATATATCATATTAATTAAGTGATCAAAATATTCAAATTTGGCAACAAAAAATCTGTTCTGTTTTTCAAAGTTTAAGTGTTAAAAGGTTAAATGAAAAACGAGGTTTATATAAAGCAATTTTAGAAAGAACTGAAATGGAAATTCGATGTAGATAGCTTTCACGGGTAATGTACTTCCTTTCTTTTATATTAAAGTAAACTTTTTCTAAGATTTACTTTTTTGCATCAGTTTTAAATATTTTTTTATTAAGCTGGTTTTACACTTATTAAACTTCTTATCAAATAGGTTTCACCAAGGTTACCTTGTAAAACTTTAACAGTGTAAAACAGCAAATTGGATATTAAAAAATTCCAGGTTGCCTTGTAAAATTTGTTTAAAGGACTAAACCGCGTCCTACTTTTCTTCAAATATTTGATGCAGAACTACCAAAAATTGACATTTAATTAAAATTTTATCGTGATCGGTGAGGTGTTTGGTTTTTGTTGGGATTTTATAAGGTGTTGATTTAAAAAAAATAGGACAACGTTGAAATGTGCTTATATAAATAAAAAATTTGTTTCTTACATTATTATGTTGTTTTGCCAGAATTTTCTTTGTTGGCACCCCTGCGTCAAGAAAGTTTGTCAAATAATTTCTTATAATTTACACTTTTGTCTTCAAACAAATTGTATAAAATATTTGATGAAACTTTGACAAGAAGTTTGATAAATGTAAAACCAGGTTTAGCAGGTATTAACTAATTAGTTTTTAGTTAGGTTATCTTAATCATCTTATAATTATTAAATTACTATAAATTTTGATATGCAAGAGACATCAAATACTAACATTTAAAAATTTGTTTTAAAATTTGTAATGAATATTAGCCATATTTGTCCATTTTTTTAATAATTTTTAGCAAGTTAGTCTAATAGGTAAAGTAAAATAAATTTTTATGATCATTCCACAAATTAGGAAATTATTGTCTTTATTGTAATTTAGGTACCTAAATATTAAACTTTTAAAAGACTATCAAACAGTATTTTTATTTAAAATGAACATTATTTTTAAATAGGGTTTCTTTATAATAACCACAAAAAAATTTTTTATAGTCCAAGAGTCCGAGAGCGCAGGCCTTTGTCATTTTGTAAAAGCTAAAAGTTGGTCAGCACATGCTGCCAAGCTTAGGTAGAAGCGATTAAAGACTATAAAGTTTGACTTACAGTGGTTTTGGCAGGTACCAGGTACCAAAGGTTAGCAAATTAAAACTTACCTTTTGTCATTTTGTAAAAGCTGAATTTAATATTATGTTTGTTTGGTACTTATTATAACGTATTTCCTTAGTCGCCAGACACTTTTAACAGTTCTAACCTCTTAGCAGACAAATATTTTGGGGTGGACTCATGGTCCGGGAAGTTTAATATTTCTGTTATTTAAAAAATTAAACAGAAAGTGTCCCAAAAAAAAAAAATATTGCTAAGAGGTTTATTTAAAAAAAAGTACTCATTAAAATATTTTTAAGACATGCCTATTTAAAAACCCTACACCTCCTATACAGTGTGTCTACGTAAATTGGCGTCATATGGAAAACTTTTTTATTAATAATTTTACAAAAAAAAGTTATTCTTTATAAATAGTTCTGCATGGTCCAAAACCGAAAATACAATCATCAGACATTAAATTGTCTAAGTCATCTACGAGGTTTGGCCAAAAATGTAACTTTTACTTAAGAGTAAAGTACCTGTATTTTTGCTAATATCGAAAATTGTTTAAAAAAGATGTTTAAAATTTAAAATGACTTCTAAATATGAAATTTTGCGTATTTGAAAAAAAAAGAACATTTTTTTTTGCTAAAATAGAAAAAAATTATGTGTGTGCGTGTGTATTTTTGGCCAAACCTCGACGACTGAGAGAATTTGATATCTGATGATTGTATTTTAGGTTTTGAACCATGCAGAACTTTTTATAAGAAATACATTTTTTGTTGTAAAATAAATAATAACAAAGTTTTTCATATAACGCCAATTTACGTGGACACACTGTATAGGAAGTTTTGTCATATCTTGTTAAATAATAAAATTATTCACATTCATTAAAATATTGGATAACACACAAATATTTGTCTACCAAGGGGTTGAAACTGTCATATCAATCTGCTGACTGGAGAAATATCTTTTAATAGGTACCAAAGTAAAATATGAAATACAGCATTTATAAAATGACAAAAGGTATGTTTCAGTTAATTACCTGGTACCTGCCAAAGCTACTTTGAATCAAGCTGCATAGTCTCCCATCACATCTGCCTATTTTAAGAGCATGCGCTGACAAACTTTCAGCTTTTACAAAATAACGAAGGTCTGCTCCTCACGGGCTTTTACCATTATTATTTTTAACTTTAGATGAAACTTTTTTCAAGAATGATAAAGATTTTTTATTTAAAAACTAGTTAGGTAAAAATATGTTTAACACAAACATTTTAAAACGAAAACTTATTAGGTTAATTTATAGAATGTTGACAAATATTTTTTTTTAAATAGGACATTTAGATTTAAAACGAGATACAGCCATTTTGTTTTAATTTTGTGCTACATGTATCTTAAACCTTTAAAATAGGATTTTTTATCGTAATCTTTTATAAAATGTTTTTATAAAATAAAACATAAATTATATTTGATGTTTTCATGTGTAATTTTAGTTCTATTTGAAAAAAACATCCACACATTTAGAACCTTATTACTGCTAAGATATTTGATAACAAAAGAACGAAATCATAAAAACCGGCGAATTTTAAAATTAAGAAACAAAATATCTGTAACCTTTAAACAGCAAAAACCGTTTAATATAATTTTTATTTTAGCACCAATTATGTCAATGTTTTGTTGGGTGAATTATTACCATTTTTGCATGCTGAATTCAGAAAAATATAAAATTTTACTCTTTCAGGTCAAGTTTTTATTCTCTGGTAGAAATAGATTTAATTAGTCCAAAAGAAAAGTAAAAGAAAATTTTGCAATTATTGGCAACGCCACACTGCCACGGTGCACGCAAGCCGGCCTCAGGGGCCTCAGTCACTCTTGAGCTATCCAAATAGTAAGCGTTTTTTATTTATCTTAGTGCGACCGTCATTAATTTTATAATAAAAAGAAAAAAATGTAAAAACGACCCAGACAGGTTCTGTTATATATGTGGACAAGTCACTCTGTCATATATGTGGACAAGTCACTTTACCTAATCTTAGATCTAACATCACGAATTTTGAGAAAAAAATTTACCTAGCCTAGTTTGGATTCTAATAGTCTATGAGTCAGTAATAAAATGGACTTTATGATAAGAACAATTTTAAAACTTATTTAGGAGGGTTCCTTTTGACGAGTCTACCACGAATATTTATACCGCCATATATGAAAGCGGCCCTTTAACCCATCCTGTCAATGTCAAATGTTTCGGGTATCAGACTGAGCAAACGGGTAATATTTTTTGTCGAAAAGTTTTATGTGCAATTTTAAAACATTTTTTTGTCGAAAAAGATTACCACAATGTTTTAAATGCAATTTTTAAACATTTTTTTGTCGAAAAGTTTACCACAATGTTTTAAATGCAATTTTTAAACATTGTGCCAAAAATAGTAAGGGTTATAGTCATGAAACCATAAGGCTCAAACACATGTTTCGGGTGTAGGACTAGGTGGGTTTCGTGATTGTGACCCTTACGATTTTTGAAGCAATGTTTAATAATTGCATAAAAAACATTGTGGTAAGCTTGTGTGATAAACAAAAGTGACGCGTTCGCCCAGTCCGACACCCGAAACATTTGATACTGACAGGCTAAGTTAAAGCGCCGCTTTCATATATAGCAGTATGAATATTCGTGGTAGACTCGTCAGAAGAAACCCTCCTATAACGGTTTTAAAATTTTTTTTTATCATGAAGTCCTTTCATTACTGGCCCACGGACTAAAACTTGGTGATCGAGACAAGCTATAGTATAGTATTTTTATAAAATTATATTGTTACTTTAAATATAGTAGTAATTTTTAAGCATGTCAAATTTAATTTGTACCAAATATTTAGGGTCCTATATCTTACGTTCTGACCTTGACCTGATATAGAAAAATGGGTCACAGTTCAATTTAACATCAGCACATTTTAATTACCCGAAAACTGTTACAAAACCGTTGACCTCAGACATAAAAAAAACGCAGAGCAGTGTTATTTTAATAAACAAAAATCTTAAGCCAATATTCTCCTAATTAATTGTGGACTCAGTGTCGGAATACGTAAACCATTTAAATGTAAAAATACCAATGTTTAAAAAATACCTTACGGCAAAATAGATATAACTATTTATTTTGCCGTGACTACGTTGTCTAAAAAGTAACGTTTTATTACATTTATGGCACTCTAGATTAAAAATTAAAAATTGACAACAACTAAATTCATAAAATATTGCACATAATAGGTATTAGGACACGTTTTCTCAAAAATTACTAAACCAACTTTAAAAAATTAAAACATGTAAAAAGAAAATTTAAAACCCTTTAGGGTAAGGTATCACTTGACTTTCATTTCCATTTATACTTTTTGACCTTTGTGTTGGTAGGAAAAGGGGATGACCCTGAGCAAGTAATGTTTGACACAAAAATGAGTCTTTCCAAAAACAAAAATTGACGTGTTGTAGGATTTTTTTATTAGTGTACAAAAAATTAAAAAGTTTAGGTTTCTTATGTTTTTCTCCAATTTTATTTTGATGTATATGTTTGGTTTTGCAACTAGGGGTCTTTCTTAATTTATTTCATAGCAACGGTTTACCTTTTGCTAAGGTTACAGCGAAGTTTAACCCGAAAACAACGCAGATTAACATAATATTTAAATACCCCCAAGGGCTTTATTTGACTATTAGACTAGGAGGTGTGGGCGCCAATTAATCAAAAAAAAAAAACATATAATTTTTTTGCAGAATTATGTTCGAAATTAAATGCTGATTATAATGACACCTTAAAAAGTCAGCTTGTATCTTGGCAAAAAATGTGTAAACCACAATTGTTTAAACAACTAAGATAATTTTTGACGTGGCAACGTCTTATAATTCGATGGACCCGGCTGCACGCACCAATAAACATGACTCATACGGCGTTACCTCGCGCGTTCCATTTAAGGCTTAAAGTGTAAGCGAGAGCGCGGAACGAGCGACAAAGAGGCACAATCTCCGTGTTCGGCAGCGTTCGACATCTGTTTCTCTCCCACTTGAGTGAGCGTGCGGTGAAAAGTGAATGTGGTGTCAGTTGTTTATAACGATAATTGCGGCGATAAAGGTGATGATTCTTTCGACGTTGTCACGTTTAACTATCATCAGTAAACCGACTTTGCAGACAAACGATTTTTTTGTTTGCATTTTACTTTTATTTACTATTTTTCCATTAAAAATTACTCTTTATTTTTTTATAAATAGTTATTAGGTTATAATCATTACGAAATTAAAAATGAGCAATTAGGCCTAACTTTAACATGTAAAAATACATGACACTATAAAACATTTGCGATTTAAACAATTTCTGACCAAGATACAACCTGGCATCATGTATCGTTGTAATCAGCATAAACCATGATCTTGCAAAAAAAATCCATAAGAATAATTATTTATACATTGGCGCCCATACCTCCTAGACTATAATATATTTAAAGAGCATGCACACATGATGTGTATTTATACTTTAAGGGCAAACATAATAAAGCATAATTACTCATTAGCTGGTATATTCAGTAAACAGGCAAACACTAAATTTAACACAAAATCTTATTTTACGTACGTATTTAATGATTTGGGCCGACACAGGTAATTTATTTGCTCGTAATAATTAGATAGGTAACACTGGCCTGCAACAAAATATGTTTCTTCTCTTTTATTACATATGAATAATAAAGGTACACAACTTGTGTACAACCAACTCGCCGATTATAGGAAATTAAAAGCATAGTACATATCGAGGTGGGGTCCGACAAAAGATAGAAGCGGTGGGCCGGCAGTACCTAATCTCGTTTTGCTCAAATTAGCACGCTGGTTGCACAGGTGGATTTCGGGATAGTACTTAGTAGATTGGTGGAGGGGATTAAACGTACGTGTTTGCTAAGGACGGCAGTTGGTTTCCATACAGGTATTGATTTGGTATTTCCAAAGAGAGGCATACAATAAAAAATCTGTATTACGTATAGTAATTGTATTATTTATTTGTTTTTTTTTAATTCAAATCAATTTTCAGCTTTAAATATAAATTATCCCAACCTATGTTTATACACCCTGTATTAATTTTTCTAAACTCTATAAAACTTAGTTAAATTGGGACCTGTTAAACAAATATTTGATCCCAAATTATACAATAAGGGATTTTTTATTAAAAAAAATAGATATTTTTGGTATGAACACGTTGTTTTAAAAATTAAAATATGTCAAAAACCTTTTGACCTAGGTATGTATATGACTTAATACACAAAATATGTTTAGAATCTTATGCAGAATCTAAAAATGTAATATTATAAAGAATGTTTTATTTAAAATAGGCAAGCTGATATACACTTTTGGCCTAAACGTAAATCCTAGAAACGTGAGATAAGTATATGGCATATACAGGGTGTCTCACGGTCGATGGTACATTGGCATAATAATTATTTATTAAATATAACCATGAAATGTCACTAAAAATACCAATATGATTATTGGACTTTTAGTGTGTCATGACATTTTATGGTTATCTTTGATAATCACTTATTATGTAAAATATTAATTTTTTAAGAAACTTGCTTTTATTTCCGGAACCATTACATTTAGGTATAGGAACATAATATATCACTTGAAAAGGCTTTTTATGGTACTTCAGATTCCTTGATAATATACACAGTGTTCCATTTGTAAAAAAATGACTTTTTACCATTTTTATATCTAAAGGTAAAATTACGAATTTTAAGCAACCCTGTATAATTCAAAATAAATTTCTTTATACAAAATCAATATAGCGAACATTAAGATACTACATTCAAAATTTCAAATGCGAAATACGAATGCAGATAGAGTAATTAATAAATTTTTTTCTTCAAACGTATTTTCCCAAAAAACCAACTCCTTTTTTTCTTTAGAGGGATTCTAGGGGGTGTCGCGTGACATTTGGGGGTAAATATTTTAAAATTTGGCAACACTGGTCAACGGTGAGTTTATTTCCTACCGTCGAACAGTGACATTTTCCTTATAAGACTCTTGCTTTTCGTGTTATTTACCAGATATACTATGTTGCCCTTAAAAATTTTTAAAAGCAATATCAAAATTAGTTTAGGATTAAACTAAAAGTAATGTATATTCCCAATGTAAATAATTAGATGCATGTTTTGAACAAAAAATATGGAAAACAATTATTTACTTGAAAACCGCTAGAGATTAGAATAGAATAATATTAGGCAAAAATATTCAGAAAGTAGTGGCGGATCAAAAAATACTAAAATATACAAGTTCATTTAAAATATTAAAGTTAATGCCACTTCTTGTTATAGGCGGCAACGCTGCATCGTTAAAAATATTTCAGTTCGTTAGATCACAAGCCATTACCAATGTTTTCAAATTGTCATAAAAGTCCAATGTCTCGTCTTCCGTAAACGTCTAAGGTACCATGGACGGTAAAACACCCTGTATAAAGATCGATATTATCTTAACTTTGGACCAAAATTTAAAAATATTCTTTGGTAGTTTCCAAGATTTTTTATAGGACAGTGTCGGACTGGGCCACCGGTCAAATGCCCGGTGGGCCAACGCCTTGGTGGTCACTCACGGAGTTAAAGCAGGGAAAAATCCGAAGTAATAAAAACAATATGCATTTAAAAATATAGTTGTTATTATTACTCTGTAATTTTACTGGGTGGGTCAAATTAACTTTGCACACTTTTTACCTAATTATAACTTTTTATCTGTTGCGCATATCTTTTTCATTTTTGGAGGGCTAATAGGTAAATATGTTTTCTCTAGGGTTGTCAATTTTGGTCAAATAGATTTAGACAGGACTGGACTTACGGGACTTTTTCCAAAGACTGTATTGAACCTCGTTGCAAAAGAAATCTGATTTAGCTCCAATTAAGCCAATACGTTTTGTCGATCTCAGTTTTAAAAAGAACTTTTTTTGATATCCGTAGAAAATTAAAAATGTAAGTTTACCATGGTTACTGAGTTGGATGCTGACCAAACTTAACAGTAAATTAATTAAAAATAAACGTATTTGCATCATTTTGGAAAAAGTCCCGTAAGTCCAGTCCATTTAAATATGTTTTATCAAAATTGGCAAACCTAGAGAAAACATATCTACCTATTAGCCCCTTAAAATGAAAAAGATGGTCAGATAAAAAGTTATTATTAGTTAAAAAGTGTGTAAATTTAATTTGGCTCAGACTGTATATCTAAAATCCATGTTTTAAAACAAGAAAAAGTGAAAAAAAGTATAGGATTGGGATAACTACGACAACAATGTTTAAATAATAGTAAATAGGTTATTTTTGCATAATTGCATTGATTTCTTAAAGCTGCAGCCTTAATTCGTGTTTATATAAAGGTTTTTAAACATTATTTTTTTAAACAGGATGTAAAATACAATGTTTTAGGATTTTTAAATAAATACTACTACTTTCCATTGCACTGTGGTCAAAGAAGGATATTTTCTCTGGATATCAGTGGCTCAAAAATCAAATTTGCTTCTCCTACCTCCATAGTTTCTTTCAAAGGCCACACCTTTCTGATCCATTGTTCATTTTTTGCGAGACTATCCCTAAGATATATAAATCAGGGGTATTTAGTATATCCTTCCTGTTGGCACGAACTGATCGAGGTTTAACAAAAATATGTAAACTGATAACAAAAATTATTTGTTTTTGTTTATGTCTCGTTTATCTTAAGAACCAGAGTCAATCCAAAAATAGTAAATGCATTTTTTAATTTTTGTTTTGGTACGCGGTGTAATCATTTAAATAGTGTATATTTAAAATCTGGGTAACAGTTTGTCCATGGATGAACTTTGCAATAGCACAAATGGACCAAAAGTTTACATGTTACAAAAAGTCGTGTAAGTATGGCAACTGCTTTTTTTTCTTAAAAAAAAATTTATGTCGGGAAATTTGTTTTGTTTATGTTAGGAAATGTGTGTTGTTTTATACAGGTGTTTTAAAATTGTAAAAATGTGAAAGTGTACCAAGACAAAACTGCTTTTTTTAAATAATTCAGTAAAATGTAAAAAAAATGTTTTTAGAATTGAATGAGGATTCAGAATCTGGAATTTCTCAGCAAATACATTTTTTTAGTACCATATTTATTTTATTTATGTTTTACACCATTTTTAAGTAATTTACCTAATTTTATATTTTTGTATTGAAATATATTGACAAACATTGACTTAAATTATATCGATTTATTGTATAGAAGTAGGTAAATTATATAAAAAAACTATCATTTATTTTATGTGAATCATTAGATACTGGATCCTGATTCAATTCTTAAAACCTTTTTATTCGACATTTTATTGAATAATTTAAAAAAGCCAGTTTTGTCTTGGTCCCTTTCCACATTTTGGTAGTTTTTGGATCCTCTGTACAAAAAAAACATTTTTTTTTAATGTGAATCTTGTTTTTTAGAAAGCAAAAGCTGTTGCCATACACAATCATTTAAGTTTTTGGCCCATTTCCGTCCAAAATTGTTTTATAAGGTATTTTGACAAATAATCATATATTGTTTACTATAAAAATTTAAGTAATATACATAAAATTAACTTCCTTTTTTTTAAATTTACATTTTAGATTTATCTCTACAACATGCCGTTTAAAGGAGGCCCTAAATGAAATAATTGCGCCAAAAACTTCTCATAGTGAAAGGGCACCAAATAAATCAAGGGATCAGTTAAACTTATGCATTCATGAAGGTATGGTGTTACTTATATTCAATACTAATAGAGTCATATAGAGACACCAAATAACATTTGACATTTAAGGGAATATTTAATTTTTAGCCACAGTCCATCCCATCATAAAAAACAACTTTTAAGTATACAAATTAAGTGTAAAAACTGAAGGGGCAAGCATACAATGTTAAGAAAAAAATGAAAAGAATGCGTAGAAAAGGAAGCAACTTACTAGTACAAGATATAAACCAAACACCGAACATACAAAGACAGACAGATACAGCGTGTCTACTTAAATTCGCAAAAACTTTTGTATTCTTAAGTAATTTTATGAAAAAAAAAAAATTCTTTATGAAAAGTCCTGCATGGTCTAAAACCTCAAATGCAATCATCAGATATTTATTTTTTGCAGTGGTATACGAGGTATGTCAAAAAATATGAGTTTTGCTTAAGAGAAAAGTACCTTTATTTTTATAAAATTGAAAAATTTGTATAAGAAAAGATGTTCAGAATTAAAATGTAAAACTCCTTTTTAGCAAATGTAATACAAAAGTGGTTATTAAAAATTCCTTACTAGTTGATTATCTTTAATGCTTGATTAACATACATTCACAGGCACATTCACCAAAATATTCTAATTGATTGTGTAAATAAATATTAGTAGTGGAAAAAATATTACATAAACCACAATTTAGATAAGTACTCTAAAGCTGTTTAACCACACCTTTTGATCTGTAACAGAATATCTAAATAGTGTTGTAAGTGAATAATGGTCTCTATAAAAGATTCTGTTGGTGTTTTTAAACATGTTGAGTATGTAGTTTTCACTGTAGTTTTTAATTATTTTACTATGTAAATATTAAAAATGTTTATACACGTTTAGCCAATTCAAAAAGTTTATAGGCAATATGTGGAAAGAAGATAGTCTAACGCGTATAAAACACTAACAGGAAGAAATAAGACAAAGAATGCCGACATGTAAAGAAGATAACACCTTGGTCTGCCCTTGTTATTGCTTTAGTTGTCTATGAACGTTTTGAAGTGGCTAAAATTTAGCCACATATTTAATATGTGTATTTTTATATTTCTTAGGTATACTTTAAAGCAAATAAAAGTATATTTATATTTATTTGTTTTGTGTTACTAACAACCTATTTTTGAAATAATTACCGAATAGGTCAAAACTATTCCTAATTCTTCTTAGTATAAATTTTTCCATAAAAAAACGAAATCAATGATTTACTTTGACAAAAGTAGGATCTATTTATTCTCCATGGCCTTTTTACAACTTTTTTCTTATATTATCTAAATAACATTAAATTAATATTTAAAATTTAAAATTATTTATTATTAAAATATTATTTTTTTAATAATATCGGACCTACTATTAAAAAAAAAGGTTTTTAAAATAATATTATGGTTAAAATAAGAATTTAGTGTTTAGTATTAACCAGTTTAAATGGTATGATTAGCTTGAAAGGAACTTATATACTTTTGTGTTTTAGAACATTATTTTACAGCGTGTCTACTTAAGTTTGCACCATATGGAAAAAAAGTTATTCTTTATAAAAAGTTCTGCATAGTCTAAAAGCTAAAATGCAATTATTGGGCTCCAATTTTTTGCAGTGGTATACGAAGTATGTCAAAAAATATGAATTTCGGTCAAGAGGAAAGTTCCCGTATTTTTCATATCAAAAATTTGTATAAGGAAAAGATGTTTAGGATTAAAAAGAACTTTCACATAACATGCAAATTAGATTATTAGGAAGAAGACACTTTTTTAATACTTTGTTTTTTGCGATAACAAGCATTTCCGTGAATTGTTGGCTGTTCTTAAGCTTTCTTTAAAAAAATATTTTAAAATAAATATGCACTAATGAAAAAGAAAAATAAAAGTTTTTCCCGAAAGGAACAAGTTTACATATTTAAATGTTATTTTCAATTATAAATATCCTTTCTTTATACAAATTTTCGAAATTATGAAAATTAAGGTTACTTTCCTCTTAAACAAAATTTATATTTTTTAACGAATCTCGTATATCACTGTAAAAATGATTATCTGATTGCATTTAAGGTTTTACATCCTGCAGAACTTTTATAAAGAACAACTTTTTTCATTAAATTGATAATTTAAAAGCTTTGCATATGATGCGAACTTAAGTAGACCCGCTATATATTTTTCGGTAATTTTTAAGGGTAATATTTTCTTCCCATAGGGAGTGCAGACTGCACATAAATAACGTTCGGTATTTTTTTTTATCTTTTAACTTGAAAATAAAATGGAATAAGTTTAAAATATCAACTGGAAAGGTAAAAGGGGAAAAAATTATTTAATAGGGTTTTTAGGGACGTTTGACATGTTTCTGTTTTAATGTTGAATTATCCGATAAAGGAGAGGATAAATATATCCTGAGATACTATTTCCACAGACCGTACGGTACAAACATTTTAATTTTGTAATCTTTTAACCTGTCTTTTAAATTTCTTATTCAACTGCTATGTTTTACTTGCAGTGGATAGCTACTTCAGTACTTAATTATAAATTTTGTTCTTTTATTTGTGACAGTTCTAAAGCCTTTTTACTTGGATCCATATTTAATCTAAAATATTAAGTTAATTAGTGTACCTAATACTTAATATTAAAATTTAAAAAAATAATTTAATGTAAATAAAGCGTACCCAATTTACTTTGACTGTGAATGTTATAGCACTAATAAAACTTCAGTCATTTGATTCATCTTGATAATCAAGAGCAATAGCCTAATGCCGGAGGTACTAAAAAGAGCCATAGAGGGTTACTTAATTTTATGTATATCTCTAAAAAACTAAATCCATACCTTTGCTAAGAAGTTGCTCGACAAGTTTCTTTGAATGGCTATATCCATGCTTTTTGTTAATTGATGGCAACCATAGATAACCTACATTTAGATCCGCAGTGGCAAAAAGCATTTTCGGATTTTTACGACCTCGCGCAGTGGGTGGACGAACATGCGCACTTAAAAGCCGTTGCAAAATACAAATACCGGCACCGCGTACCCTTTGTCCGCGGTCTGACCGTAACGCTCATTAGCTACCGTACTTCGAAGAGAAAACTAGGACGCCGTCAACAAATTCTTTCCTATAATGCGGATAGTTTGTTTGGTGCCGGGTGCGTTTACCCTCAACTGGCTTGCGCACAAACCGGTTTTTCGCCCATGAAATGTAACTTTTATTTCGCGCAGGTTATAACATTGGCAATCCATCGAGATCAGTGATGGCAACTGTTTTTGACTTGAGCAAATTAAGGTTGTATAGTTTTAATTTATTTTTAGTTTTAGACCCTTTTTTGACTGATAAACTTAAAGTTTTTGCTGCAAATTTCTTTTAAAATATTTGAAACAAATTCTTGCAGTAGCACAGTTAAAATTATCTTTCCTGCAGGAAGCTGCAAACCATACTTTTGTGTCAAACCAGTTTTAGGAAAACCATAAAATCTCATCAAATCTTATAGATTTATCAAACTTTTACCTTAGATTGTTACTTTTGCATTTTAAGAAATGGGCGTAACTATACAAAATGTACAATAATTGTGTACAAATCAGTTACTTAAAGCATTCAAGCAAATAAACAATGTCTGGTCTTATACACATAAAGGTAAACTTTCAAAGTTTTACTGATAAACCATTGTTTAACGGACCTAAAAATAATTTATCTTATACTTTAACTAGTTTTAAAGTCAGAACATTGCCGAAAAGCAAAGTAAAACCATAAAATACACACCACATACATACAAACGTATGGTTTAGTGTTCATCTGATAAATGTCATTGCAGACCTCGAACGATGTTGCTAAGAGAAGTAAGTGACGGTTCCCAATATCACGAAATAAAAGTCACTAGTAGTCGTGGGAAGCAAAAACTGCTTTTTTAGAAAGTTGTAATTGATCTATATATTTTGTGAGAGCTGTGGTATGGACATCTATACAATTCTACAGTAGTTATTATTATATACAACAATAATTTTTTAGAAAAAAAATATGAAGAAAATTGGTCACTTTGATTTAATGATTGGTAAAGCAACTAAGTGATAAGCTTTACTTTTAACATGTCCACCCTATACTAAATACTGCAGAATATAGGGATATGATCAAATTGTATTTCTTTACGCGAAAACCGTGCATTTAATGTACAAAGTTAAGAGTTCAATTTTTGTTTTTAACTCAATGGGGCTTTAAAATATAATTTTTATTCTAAGAAAATGGATTGGCGTAACTTTTTTTCTTTAAAAAATTAACCCCAAACTCCTCATAGACGACACTGGTAGATTGTTTTTCTTTTGTATTTTAAAAAATGTCTTTTAGTGATTTAAATTATGAATATATTAATGTCTTTTAATGAATTACAGCTTCTGCTTCGACGAATTATCCAGTATAGGCTCCTCCACTTGCAACTCCCAACAGAAAAACTCGTGGTGCCGCACGTATGCATCCCTATACGGTCCTACTGGATAGGCCCCGAACTTTTCACTTTGTTCGTTCTTTTATCCCTTGAGTTTTTAGAATGTGGAACATACTGCCAGTGGAGGTCTTTTCTTCTCCTTCAAATCCTCAAGTATTTAAGTCCCGTGTTAAAAAACTTTCTTTTACCCTGCTTAAGACACCCACGGTACGTGGATTGTCCAAAGATTAAAAAAATGAATAGAAAACGTCTTCCAAATTTTTTAACAATATCCAAATTGGTATTCTATTTATTTCAAGACATTTTATTTAAAAAATAACATCCTATAGGTTAAAAACTAAGACGTTTAGGACATGGGTTCATAAAAATTTATTTTTATTGTTTAAAATTGCCCTTTAAAGTTTGTCGGTATATCCTATAGAATTAGCTTTCCAAACGATATTTAATATATTTCTGTTTGCAGACAAAATTTAATTAGTAACTTTTTAACTTTCTAAGTTTAGTCAAGTCACGTAAGAAAAGTTTCTCTTTAGTCACTTGTAGCTAAGTAACCCAAGTTTGTAATAAAAAATGGTATCCAACCCTGTAATATTATTAAAATAATTTAATGTACAGTATAAGGCAAAGGCATAAAAAAAATGTTTTTTAGGGAGAAGCAAAAAAACTTTTTTTTAAATTTTTAACATCCCGTAGTTCAAAAACTAAGACGTTTAGGACATATGTTTATATGAAGTTTTTTTCTTATTTTCAGTTGTAGAATCGCCCCGTGAAGTTTGTCGGTTGAGTTATCGGACACCCTGTATGTATGTAGGTAATATGATTGAAATTGATGAAAACTTTGATGTCTATTGGTGCCTAAACGGTGAGGTTTATCGACTTTAATAAAAATTACCTTATTTTTTAAGTTTTTGATTGTCTATAAAATGGCGCCCTCAGCTTTGCGATATCTGTCAAAATAAAAAGTTATGATGTAAATAAATTTTAAATTTTAGGTAAAGTGCCCTCTAGCGGTATTTAAAAAAGTACTTTTGTCTTAAAATTTTAGAATCTGCAAAGCTCGATTTGTGTGCCAAATATCAACTGGATTGGTTAAAAAATAAATGCAATATGGCGAAAAAAACGAAATAAACATTGCACTTTGACGGCTCGAAAACGAATGACATTAAAAAAAATTATATTAGGCTCTACCCTTATTTTGTCAAGTAGAATCACCCCTTAAGTTTCGTGATCAATTTTTGAATCACCCTGTATAAATGTTGATTATTATGATTCCTTTATTTGATAGTTTAACTTTCTTCCAGTAATTTTTTTCCTTAATTACATTCGTGTATAGCTTTTAAGTGTATTGCCTCTTAAAAACTACTCTCTTTTATTTTTACATTTTGGCGAAACCAAAATTATCAGCATTTTTGGCAGTAAAAGTTCAGTCCTCCTTACAGCCCTTATTTTACGCCATACAAAGAAAAGTGAATATTCAGAAAGATGCAGAACTTTTTATTGCAATACCGTGGTATTATTGCTTTTAACTTATACTGGGTGTTTTTAAATAAAAATGTATTTTTATAAAAGACTATAGCTATTACGCGCCCTTGCGGTATAGTTAAGAACTTTACCGCAAAAAATAAATAGAACACCCTGTATCTGAGTATCCCCAAAAATTGATTTTTTTCTGCGATTACAACAATATGTAATACTTAATATTTTGCTTTGTTCTAAATAGCTAAAATACCAAAAGAATAAAATTAAATAGTAAGCCATGAATTAAATCAATATTTATTTATTTTTTAAAGGGAATGTTTATTAAGAACTTCCTTTAAAAGAATACTAAAACATCGTTTTAGCAAAACAATAACAACCACCGAAAACTGACTTATTTTGAATAGCAAGTAAACAATTATTCCATAAACTTATTAAATAAATTCGCGCTTATGCTTAATTACAAAATGTGCTTAAATGTCTTCAAATATGTTTAATGCATTTTTGGACTAGGCTTGTAACCGAATTAGTGGCTCTATAGATGTAAATATATTAATAAAATTTGCTTTACGTTTAGATTAATAGCAAATCAAATATTTACATCTGTATTGCTACTAATAAGTTCGACTACAAGCCAAGTCCAAAAATGAATTAAACATATTTAAAGACATTTGAGCACATTTTGTGATTAAATTATTAAATAGGTATATAGGATAATTGTTAACTTGCTATTCTAAATAAGTCAATTTTTTGTGGTTGTAATTGTTTTGGTAAAAAAATGTTTTAGTATTCTTGTTAAAGTGAGTTTTAAATATATTTTATCAAATAAATAAAGGAGTATCGATTCTATCTATAGCCAACTATTTTATTTTTAATTTTTTGTTATTCTATCTCCATTAGAGTTTGAGTAATAAGACATAATAAAAATGGACGAATGTTAAGAATCAACAAAAGTAGTTAGAGATTTTTCTAAACTAGTCAAGTTAGATAATTTTTTAAACTAGTGAAGTTAGCGTGGATCTGATTGCGCTATTTAACTAAACACTAAAAAAGAAAACGGGACATGTATGTTAGTTTTTATTTATATTTTTACCGTTTAGCCCAGGGGTGGCGAACCTTTTCGTATTTACGTGCCACTTTTGTTCAAAAATATAAAAAGATATCCTTGGCGACCCATGAAATACTTTTAAGGCTGTTTTTAAAGAGAAAAAAAAGGTTACACCTGCTTTCTCCATCCATACTTTCAGTTACTTTAAATTAAGCAAGAAAAAAACTCCAACTTTAAACTTCCCTTATTTTAGTTTTACTCATATTTAAAAAATGACAATATTCTCGTGTGCCCAAATTTTTACGTCGCGTGCCAACTTGGGCACGCGTGCCATTGGTTCGTCATCACTGGTTTAGCCTATACCCTATAATACCAACGAAAAAAAAATACCCTATTTATGAAAATAATAAATAATATTAATTGTCCACACCCAGCTAGGAAGTGGAGCAACTGCCTTACCTGGCCATGAAATAAAGTTGAAAACGTTTAACACGTATGTATAATAACACCGGCACACAAAAAAAGTTTAATGTGCATCGGACGCGACCTATTTACGTGTATGTTTTTCAACCCTCTGAATCCGAATTTGAAGTCAGTTTAAGCCGTACAGGTTCCAGTTTCAAGTAAATTTCAAAAAACTGTTAAAAATGGGTGAAAATTTTCGCTATTTCTTACGGTTTTTAGCAATTTACTCAAAATTAAAAGGTATACGGCCTAAACTAATTTAAATTTTGTATTCAGCGGGTCAAAAACATGCGCCTAGATAGGTCGCGTCCGTTATACAGAAACTTTTTTTTATATAAAGCGTGTCTACTTAAGTTCGCACCATATGGAAAACTTTTTTTTATTAATTTTACGAAAAAAGTTATATTTTTTAAAAGTTCTGAATGGTCTAAAACCTTGATTACAATTATCAAATATTTATTTTTTGCAGTGGTAACGAGATATGTCAAAAAATACAAATTTTGCTCAAGAATAAAGTAAAAAAGGGTCGAAAAACATACCCGTGCGTCCGGTACACATTAAACTTTTTTTTGTGTGTTGATGTAATTTTAAATTGAATTTGTACCGGTGATAAATGTTTTGTTTGTTTTTATAAAATCGTCTTCGATAACTTTAAAAGTTAGTTCTACTAATTAAATTTGCAAGAAATATAAAAACACTTACCTTTACCAGGAATGACAGTTATCTAAATTATTAAAAAATATGTAGGTCAGTCAGTGATCAAGGGTACATCGTTATACTGAATCCGATTTAACCAATCGGATAAAACTTAATCCGACAAAAATTGCGATATACTCGTTTTAGATTAAGTAATGGATTGGATCGAACACCATAAGTCAATCCTGTTTTTCAAGCGATTTGAATTGAGTTCAGTCCGATCGGTGGTTATATTTGTACGATATTCACGCTTTTGGAAAAGATTTAAAAAATAACGGTTAGGTAAAACAGCTGATATGTGTAGAAAAAAATAGTGGGAAATAAAATAGGCTTAAATATATGCTAAAATATTGTAATAGTGTTTCTTGGTGTTGTTACTTTAACTTTATTTTCTAAAGTTAAATAACATTAATTTAAAAATACCACAAAAGTAAGGTCAAACTTTTTAATTGTTTGCTTTCTTTGTCATTGTATATAATTTTCTTTGTCAAATTTAAAAGAATTTAAAACCGGATTATCTGCATCAGATAAATCCTACGACGAAGGGCACAGTATTAGGTTCAATGCGATCCGTCCAATTGGATTCGATTTTTACGGTGTACCCTTACTCAGTATTTTATAAAACTAACGCAGTTAAAAATAAAGAGGGGAAACAAAGCGGGTTTTTAAAGCCAACTCAAGCAAAGATACAACTTGTTTTGTAAACATACTCAAGGTAATGTTATTTTAACACCATTTTGATGAATATTATTTCTGACAGCGAGGGGTTTTTATTTGGTGTTTACATAGTCGCAATATTTTAAAAGCTAGCTTAACGTATCCAAATATAAATAATATAAATTTAATAGATGAGTACGAAATGAATATACCAGTTTTTAGCTTTACCTTTAAATATATTTCTTAAAGTTTTAATTTGCTCTATTATTTCAGGAAATAAAACACTGTTGAAAACTAATCGAAAATATTATCATATGATTCACTTGATAAGTTATGGGTATAACTTAATAATACATTGTAGATATATATAAGTTGCTTGTAATTTTAATTTATTTTATATTCAGCAAATATCAGCAACTTTTAAAAAGTAATATTTTAACTCTTAAAAACTGACAGTATTTTACACACATTTTTGCCTCCAGTGCCGGATCAAGACTTATTTTTTACTGAAATAAAGAGTAAATGTTGCGTCGTTTTAATAGGTGTAACCAATGATAAAATTTATGTCGTTGAAACAATTGTAGATTAAAAAAGGTCATAAGCTAAATATTTGCGCTCTTTACCTTCCAGTGTGGGTTCCTTACTATGTATAATTGGGACAGAACCAAAAAACAATACAATACAATTTTGTGCTTCTTTTCTTTAGTTTACGCCCCTTCTTATGTATATCTGAGAATAAACGGCTAACCAAAACTAGAAGAACATCAAAAAGAAAAAACTTAAATTTAACTTTTACTCTCTTTTCACCGTAATGTTGCGCCTCCCCTCCTTTCCTCCTACCCCGATTTCACGCTTAAAGCGGCACTGTTACCATCCTCTCCTCTATTTATAAAAATAAAAAAATAGGACCAAAACATTTTAGCATTGCTAACACAAAGTTAAACCGCGAAAAATAACAGACTATAATGGGTTAGAAAAAAGTACCGCAACTCCTAAATATCTTTAAAACCACCAAAGCGAGATTTGCCAAATTTGGTATATAAAATGTTGTCAGATTCCTCAGTTTTGTGCTACACGATTTTTTAAATTCTTATTTGTTTTTATAATATGCCTCTTGTGTTTACACAATTTGGTATTAGGGGATTTTTAGGTATGCCTAACTGATCAGTGATATTAGCATTTTTGCCAAATTTTAATATAAATCCAGTGTTTTCATAGTTGACAACTGGTAGGGATTGAATTTTAAAAATTTAGACTAATATTATAAAAGTAAGCACGCTGATTTTAATACAATCTCAAATATTAGGCCAATTTATTAAAAATACCATAATAATAATGTGTAGAGCAAAACTGCAAAATTTGCTAACACACACAATATTTACACAGAAACCTTTAAATGCCAAAATTTGTAAACGCAGCTTAAGCGGTTTTAGAGATATGTAAGCACATCTGTACTTTTTACCTAAAACGTGGTCTTGTCATGTTATGCAACTAGTAAAATTGGAATTTTAAATATTTATTGACTTACTTAGTTTTGTCTGCGTAATTTATTGCGATAAAAATAAACGTAACACTTCTTTTAAAAAAATAAAAAAGGTAGGTGCAGCACAAAACTGTTAAATCTTGTAATGATGCTGATATCATTGTTATATCACAAATTATCAGAATACCCAGATGCGAAACTAAGCATGTTCGTTGAAATTGCTCGCCACTATGATCCCTTCCACTGCGTGGTGGATATACACCCCACGATTTAGTACGTGACCCAATGCTCATCTAGGTGTTAGTTAATCCCATATTTTTGTTGGTATAGAACTTGAGCATAAGTTAGTTAATTGTGTTTAGCTGTTTGTGAACTTTTTTTATTATTATTAAAGTGTTAGTATAGTGTCTTCTTAAATTTTTTTACCGTTTAATATGGGATATAAATGTGTATATTTATACTGTGCCGAGAGCGGAAAATCACATTTTAAATTCCCAAAGGACCACTTGAGGTAAATATAAATGTGATTTTTTGTTATATAATAAAGTTATTTTTAATTAGTCCGTACTTGTTGATGTGCAGACTATAGATTATATCGGGCACATTAATGTTCACGTAGCCATAATATTTTTTAATATAAAAATGCATTAAAAGTCTTTTCTTGATGTAGTAAGTTCTATTTACAAAAAAAACAGACAATTCTAAGAACCTTCCAAAAAAAATACGATTCATATCATTCAAAACATGCTTTATTGTCTAAGATGAAATCTTGTTGACAAAGCTAATATAAAGTATTGGTAATCCTATATAAATCCTATTGAATTGATTGATATTAATCAGTATGTGCCTAAAGAAACGATTTTTTTTATTTATAGCTGCACTGCGATTTGAAAGGCTATATTTTAAATTAAAAAAAAAATATGTGTTTTTTCAGTATTCAAAAAATAACATACTCCTATTACTATGGCAACATCTGCATTGCTTTAAAATATTGCGTCGAGGTTTCTTTAGTAACTTTTGTTACTCTGCTTTCAATTATTCTGTTTTAATCCCCAGTTACACTAAACTTTTCAATAAACAATTAAGCTAGTAAAACGGAATACCTTTAAACTTAATAAGCAGTTTTTAGACAAAGTTTTTTTTGTTAAACATTCTTAACCCACATTAGTTTAATCGTTTGTTAAAATGTTTTGTGCAACCAGGTATAGACATTTTATTACAAATTGATCTAAACGTGACATCTACTAACAATATTTTACCTTTCAAAACATAGGTAAAATTTTAAATTGTAATATTTTTACTAAAGAAATATTTAAATTTTCAATTAGTGTATAACTCTTTTTCCCGTTTTTCCTACATAAAAAAGGCTGCATAATTAATTACGATAAAAATCTATCTCTCCTTAGCGCCTTGGTGCAGTTTAACCTTTACAAATTAAAAATATTACGATCCATGGATTGGTGCAGATTTTCCATTTATTCTTTCTCAAGGTCATAGAAACAAGTAAGCATATTTTTCCGCACTTTCGCATCTGAGTATTCTGGTTAGATAATTTGTGCTTATATTCTTTATGCCCGACACCTTTCATATTAATTGGTATACGTAGCTTAAGCGGTTTTGACGATAATACTGTAATCAAATAGTAAGGTGAAATTGTTATATAAAATTCTCAGGCATTAGGAAGGCGGGTAATTTGTTTCCTAGGTTGGTAGGACTGACTATAACATTTACCAAGCAACTGTTTGTTAAAGGGTTTAATTGAATCGGTGAGTGAAAAAACGATATAACTCCAAAAATTAAATTTTAAACCAAGATAGCCAAAATGATCTTTAACACAGGATCCTTCTAATGAAAAACCATACAATATTCGATACGTGCACGCTTCAAATCAGAGGTCTGATTTGTCTATTGAGTGGAATAACGATATAACTCCGGCGTTTATATTGTTCTTCCACTCAACATTGCAACAAGCACGTCGCGCAGTCAGCTGATTTTAAAAACGTTTATTAGTATTTAGTCCGATCGTACACATAACACCGTAATAAGATATTTACTACCACTTGCAGCTTCGAAAGGGTTTCGCAAAATTTATCAGTACTTCCCATTGCGCGGACATTTTTTTTTTACCATGCGATAGTGACTTTGGGTCTCTTAAGAGAGTAATAAGAAAATATGATCGCATCTTTCTTCCAGAGGATTTCGAAAACATAATGCTTTCTTGTCGGAAATTAAAATCGTTGACCATATTGACATTATGTTATAAAGATATAACTGACTATAAAACCTGGTGGCCCAAACACTACAAAAAACGTGTCAATCTTTAGACGAAACAAAAGCCATATTTGCTATATCAAATTACAGGCAATTTACCTATGACAGAGCGACTATATTGGCGGAATTACCTCAAGAAATTTTAAGTTAATCAAACCTTAAGCAACCCCAACTTTACTAACTAACCCTGCTCTGCTCAAAAATATTACCAATAAATATAAGGAAAACTGATAACCTAAAAAGTCATGCAATATATATCGTCGGAAATATTGGAATTCTGTTACCATATTACTTTATGGAAAAGTTACATAGGCGTAACTAGCCATTGAACCTGGAGGGGACCTAGGGGGGCTGGTAACACCCTGGGGCCTGGTAACACCCTGGGAGTGGCCCGGACGCTGCTAAAAAATATGTACACATATACCATATAGGTTAATTTTTTCATGGGGGGCCTGGCAACACTTAAGGGGCCCGGTCCCCCAGGACCCGTTGTAGCACCGCCAATGCCACCAACATTGAGGAAGAGGCGGCTGAGGAAGATTGATACCATTTTATGTAATGTTTTGTGTTGATGTTATTGTTATCTAATAATAATATAAGTGTTTTCAGACTAAATACCTGTTTAAAAAATAAAGAGCGTACTAATTTATTGTTTTATTTACTAATTACAATTATAATTTGATGCATTTTTAAAATTGAGTGGAAAAACAATATAACTCCAAGTGACGTTTTGTCTAGTATGTCATTTATTTAAAAAAAAATGATAATTTACTTTACATTCGTTCAGAGAACTCAATTGCCTAAAAAGTTGCAATGTATATATTTCTTGTATAGCATATATTTCTCAAACAAAATAGTTTTTTGTGATTATCTCGAATTAATTTTTTTGGAGTTATATCGTTCTTCCACTCACCGATTCAATTATATTATCTTTAAGTTATACGTGTTTCTGTAAACTTTGAACTTTGACCTTGAATAAATGCTAAAGCACACATGGGATCAATTGGAACTTTTTTCACTTTATTGGTAATAGTAAACCTAAGTTCTATACGAAAATTTGGCTTTGTCGGAATTATTTTTCTTTGATCCATATTTTTAGGTTTAAATTGACCGGATAATAATTGGTAAAACACACAAAAATATAAATTATAATGGGAACTTATAAAGAATATTACGAGTAGTAAGGACTTAAATGAATATATCTAGGTAATAAATTAAACTATTTGCTGTACAGAGATTTCCCTAGAGGGAAATATGTAATAAAAACTACAAGAGTAATTTTCCTTTTTTACAGTTTAGCCTTTTGTATACATACCTTAAAATGGTTAATATTTTGCAGAAGCTGATTGTTTTTTTTTTTTTGACAAATGACGGTTAAAGACTTTGTTTTAAAATTATAATTTAGTTCATTGCTATTAAAATTTTTTGCAAAATTTAAAGCCCCAAATTTAAATCAAAGTAGTTGGTTCTGGTAACAAATTAATCTTAAATGATATTTAAGGATTTAAACGACGATTTTGAATAAAGAAAAGAAGTAAATGCATTCGTTTTATTAACATTTTACTTCACTGCATTACCAATAACCCATTTAAAATGCTTTGCATAATTAACTATTTACAATATTGTTTTGTCATATTTTATGATATAATTGCTTTTACCAAAGACAATCAGAGTTTCACTATTATTGTCTTTGCTTTTACTTAATTAATTTTTACTTGGGTTTTTATGATTAATTCTGTGTCTTGATTTCTATTCATTGGCCGTTTATTAACCTGACCTTAATTCTTATAGTTTCATGCACTTTTATATCATCAATAATGAGGTTTATAAGGAAACAAAATTAAAGAGGCTTTTAGGTGTTAGCTTTTTGTAATATAATTTTGATTTTTAAATTATTATACTTATGGCCAAAATTTATAAATAATTTTAGTATTATAGAATTAAAATTATTATAATTTTAAATTATCGCAATAAGCTTATAAATAGGCTAATTGTTAAATACAAAGTGTTTAAATAACTTGTCTTAGCAGATTTTGTTTCTTAAAAAAGTAGTAAGGAACATTTTAAAATATTGGATAATTTTGCTATGAGTATATTATTAAAACCTTGTTTATACCCAATTTTTGACCGCAATACAAAAACCAGTTTTTTTTCTTGGGAGGACACCTGAATACGAAAGCCTTTTAACCCTTAGGGGAATATCAAAAGTATGTATTAAATAAAAATACCAAAAATATTAAAAAATGTTTTTTGTTATATTCGCAATCAGAATATTTTAAACTCTCTTACAGCATTTTAGCAATAACAGCAATTTGGGAAGATATTTTAAAACAAATAACACTGCCACTTTTTTTTATTCGATAATATGATTCGTCTTTGAGCCACCATCACCAACTTTGTCTTTTTAATTTTTAGTTTAGTTTAGGTAAGTATATTTTATTTTAACTCTTTACATTTACGCGACGTTTTGTTTGTTCATGTGGCTAATATGGATTTGTATTAAAGTCATGGGTTATACCGGTTTCTACCTAGGGTCTAGAGACTCGCAGATCAGCAAAAAAACTTCAGATAACAGAAAGCAATAAAAAAGAGCTATGCTTGAAGTAAGTCTCATAAATTGACTCTGAAACGAAGAAATCCGGAAAAGAACCAAAGTGTCAGACATGCTTATAACAGTAGCACATCTAAAGTGGCAATGGCCTGGCCACATTGCACGACAAGATGGACCCATCATATTTTAGTTTGACGCCCAAGCGAAACCACAAGGGGAGTGAGAAGATCCCAGAGGCGATGGTGATTTAGCAAAGTGCACGGAAAAATTGAATTCAAACTGCTATAAGTAAAAAAACGTGGAAGAGCTTAAAAGAGGCCTACATTCAGGAGTGGATGAACACGGTTTGAGGAAGAAAGAAAGAGATAGAGGGAGAGAGAGAGAGAGGGAGAGAGAGAGAGAGGAGAGAGAGAGGGAGAGAGAGAGAGAGGGAGAGAGAGAGAGAGGGAGAGAGAGAAAGGGAGAGAGAGAGAGAGAGAGAGAGAGAGAGAGAGAGAGAGAGAGAGAGAGAGAGAGAGAGAGAGAGAGAGAGAGAGAGAGAGAGAGAGAGAGAGAGAGAGAGAGAGGAGAGAGAGAGAGAGAGGGAGAGAGAGAGGGAGAGAGAGAGAGAGAGGGAGAGAGAGAGGAGAGTGAGAGGAAGAGAGAGAGAGAGAGAGAAGAGAGAGAGAGGAAGAGAGAAAGAGAGAGAGAAAGAGATAGAGAGAAAGTAAGTACTATCCTAGTAATTTACCCCTTAAGTTGGCGCGCGGAGGTTCTTCCTAAAACCTTATTAGGTATATGCTAATATTAAAAAAACACAAAAACAACCATTTATTCAAAAAATTAACGTTTTTTGCGCTTGGGCGTCAATTTGACCCCACGCGCCTACTAACGTTACAGTTTTGAGCAATATGTAAATCGAGTTGCATGAGGTTCAAAGAGTCGGAACAAATGTCTTATTTGTTCTTGACAAAAAAAACAATAATACTATAAATATTTGTTTAAAATAAAAATAGTCATATTGTGCAAATATCATATAAAAACAATTTGTGTGCAGTACCTAGCTATAAAACAACAAGAAGGAACAGTTTTAGGATAAACTCTCACTTCATTTGGTACTATAAATATTTTAAATATTTTTTCTCAAGAAGAATTACGTTTTTTTATTTTCATTTATGTTTTTTAGGCAAAATAATGACACCGACTAACTAAACTAAAATTAAATTTTAAATGTTTTATTACAAGCAACCGTTTTTAAAATATACGGATATACTGATTAACCGGTTTATTTCACATAAAAATTTTCCTTCGCATGCTTTTACGCTTTATTTGGTCCACTCGGGTTTCTCTAAAAGGTCTGTACAAATTAGTAGTCCTTTTGACTAAGGTAAATTGAATTAAATAAATGCATTTCGGTTTAAAGTATTTGTGGTAGCATTTTGTTCAGACCTTTTGGACACTACACACTACAGGTGGCCTAAATAAAGCGTAAAGAACCGGAAAACTTTTGCATGGAATAAAATGTTTAATCTGCGATATCTCAAAAACGGTTTTTTATAGCCATTTTAATCAAGTACACGTGATTTATGCAGATAATATGGAAGAATTAAAATTATTTACTTAAATTAAAATATACCAAGGCACAAAAAGTTATGCCACTTTGAACCTAAGCAAAGAACTGCATGTGCATTTTACGACAAAAATGTTAGCATATTTCCTTCCCAATACTAAATTTTGTAAAAAAAAAAACTTAAAATTAATAAAATATTTAACAATAACTAAAATAAAATAAAAACTTTGACACTCTGTATCTTGTAAACGATTAACTTTTTAACTAAGGTAAATTGGATTAGACAGTTTTATTCTGGTCCAAGAAATTTGTTGTAGCATTTTGTAGAGACCTTTTAGAGATACCCTGTATATTATTTATTATTTTCACACCCTGTATCTTTCCTATTATCAAGTGTTATATAGGTATGTTTATATGATTTCTGTGCTTTATTAGTGTTTTGTGTTCTTTTAATTAGTGGAAAATCTTTATATTCTAATATTTAAAAATCTACATATATAAAATAAAATAAAAATCCTAAAAATGCAGTTTATGCCTTTAAGCTAGTATTTGTATATATAGTACGGTCAAATACTATGTTTTTTATATTCTTTTATATATTAAGAAACCATTGCAGTATTCTGTTAAACTTTTAATTTTATATATTCGAAAATTAATTTTATACCTAACTTTTCCCTTTTAAATAATATTTCTAATGTCGTTACTGTCACTAAACTATTTTACTCTTTTTCAACTCTGACCTAAAATAAGCTTTGTTAGCTCCACTAATTAAATTTTGGAAACCATTCTGTTAATAAAGATATGAAAGCTCAGCTTCACAAGTTGTAGGTTAAATAAAAAAATCGAGAGAAAAACCCGTCTGGAAAATTTCTGGTAAGTTTTAAACTGAAAAATATGTTTTTTGTTGGTTTCTAATATTGGTCACGATTATTAAAATAACGTCGAAGGTTGGTGGCCAATAATAACTTTCTGACATTATTTAGATTATATTAGGTTTGCTTACGTGTTTTTTATTTTAATTTTAGTAAAATTTGTTTTTGCTATCAAAGAAGTTGTAGCTACACGGAAAAAAATCTGATAAAAATATTTATGCAATTGTAACCTACACAGTCACAATGTGTAGCACTATAGGCCCCAGGTACACGTTGTAGTAAAACTTGCTTCATTTCTGTAGCAAATAATGTACACTTGTATTTAATAATTTTGTAGCAGAACATCATGTTACCGTTTTCAATACTATTAAAATGTAGTCAAGATTCATATTTGGTTACTGTTGTTAGCTACTATCATTCACTTACAAAACTTTAGGACTCATTGATTTTCATAACAGAAAATTAATAAGAAAAATTATACTTAGAACGTCAAAAATAAACATATTTAACAAATTTTTGCGCTGGACTCTTATAGCACACAACCCATTTTGATTTTTTTCTGTGTAGTTTGTTTTATTGTTTATTTTAAAACCAATGTATACGGATGGCTGCCAAAACTTAATTTTTACTGTGCAAAAGACTATCGTACCGACACTGTTTTTTTTTATTTAAAATATTTTGAAAAAATGACATCTCAAAACAGGTTAATAAAAAAAAAATAATGAATTATAAAAAATGACGATACCTAAAAAGTACTTAAAATTTTAACTTTTGGTTTAATTTTAATTATTTTACCATGGTTTATTATTATATATATATATATATATATATATATATATATATATATATATATATATATATATATATATATATATATATATATATATATATATATATATATATATATTAGTAATACTTTTGCAATTGTTGGAAAGGTCCATGAAGCCCCGCTCACTTAAGCAAATTTAAATATTTTAAAGTCTCAGTAGTCTTCACTAAAAACGACCTTGATTGCTCATATCCATTGTTGATATTAAGATATGCTTAATTTTTTGGTAAGTGAACGTTTTCAGTAAAAAAACTTTACGCCCTACTAATGGGCGGAGTTGCCCGATAGGTTAAAAAAACGCCGATCACCTAAAATGGACAAGCAATTAATTTTTTTATCTTTGCCACAAAGGCTTTTTGCCTTAGTACCAGAATACCGTGGTTGTTGGGTTATTAATTGTTTAACCCATATGTCACCCTGTTCCGTCAACGTTGTCTAAACACTAAAACATGCAGTTTTTGCATTTCACAGCGCCTTTTAGGCGTTATTTTTAAAAAACTACTATCTAGGATTGGCAGAATACTACACAGAGGTTTTGCTATTACCATTGGTGACCTGACGAGCTATTAAAAACCCGATGTAGACGGACCAAGATTCGAACCACTTTACAGTGAGAGGTTAGTACGTTAGCCGCTACATCACGCTTGCCACAAATTCTATAAAATAAAACATTTATAAATGAAAAGCCAAGTCAAATCTAACCTACTTTAAGACATCATAATAATATTGAAATTGTGTGCAGAACTTGGCACTCATTCAGATATCCATTCTTTTTGCGGCGAACCCACAGCTAAGCATAATTTTAGTAATAAACTTGGGTTATCTTATACCCATTTAGGTTTTTAATGGAATAATATTACTTTTAATAAAGAAAATAAATATTAAACAATAAAGTTACCACTAACCATTTTATTTCTTTCATACTTTGTGAATTTACTTTGTTTATTGATGTGGCAAAAAACAAGAAACACAATATTACCTTAGTTATTAATATATTATTTATAATTAGAAAAGATAATAAAACAAGTTACGTTTCCGCCCGGAATCAAACCGGGCATCTCCCGCGTGTTAGACGGATGTGATAACCACTACACAACACCAACTTATCTTAATAAATAGATACCTTGAGTTAGTTCAGACGCTACAATTAAAAACTTTTTTTTTTATGGGGACAACTATTTTCTAACTTTCTTTTATTTTTAGATTTTTTCCAACGCTTACACACAATTACCGAGCTGGATTCCAAATTTCATATTTCTAGGTCATCTGGCAGTGGGTTAGGTTTGGATCTATATGTCAGTCACTTAGTGGAAAATGGATGACGTTTGGACATACTTTAAAGTCGTTTTAGCCAGCTTTGTCAAATTCGGGCTACTAGTTTTCCCTACAGGTATAAATAAACACACGTAGTTCCATGTTTACGTTGAAATAGGTTTTAAGTTATAGAAGGGACAAAAGTGGCACCAAGTGGTTCGCAGAAGCGGTCATAAGAAGATGGACCATGCGGGCCATAGCTCTCCCCTACATCCTTTGTAACCGAATAATTTTTTATTTCCCAGACACACCTTATTGCAAATATGGGCATTTAATGATCATATAGTCCTCTCCTCGGAAAGTTGTTGTGACCGCCACTGGTGGTTCGTGTAATATTACTCGCGGCGCGGCGGTGTAGCCAGTTCCTTTGCTTTAACTTGGCTTGACACGCTGCCACGTATCTTAATGTATAGTTCGCAGATATACATGGGAATTTATTTTTTAATCTTTGTGACAGCCCACGAAGGCCTTATACCTAAGTACCACATGTACGGTGTATATTGTACAGTGTACCGTGGGTGTCGGGTTATTGGATGTTTATTTCATCTTTTTCCTGTTTCGTCAACGTTGTTTAAGTACTGAAACATGCGGTTGTTGCATTTCACAGCGCTTCTTAGACAACACGCTAGTGCCACCATGGACGTTATTTTTTTTAAATAACTACTACCTAGAGTTTGGCCAATTTTTTTTATGTTTTATAAAAATTGGGTATTTAATAATTTACACAAAATAAAACATTGTCACCCTTCATTAAAAGTTAAAAGAGTTTACTTTCTGTCATTATAACTAATTATTGAGAAAATATAAGTAAAAACTGACTAAAATTTTCTTCCAAATTAAACACTAGTTCAGTTTCGTAGCAATTACCAAAGAACATAATGCATATTTCACACCATTATATAAGATACACAAAAGGTAGAAAATAGGTGTCCAGATGTTGTCGGGGATAGTGCAAATCCGCGTAACTATCATTGAATAATTCCGCGTATCTGACAAATGTAGCTAATTTTAAATTTCGCGGGCATTTTACGTAAGATTCTGATTGGCAGGCAAAACGGGTAATCTATGACATAACATCTATTCCCTCTCCAATTAATTAGTAAAAATGAGCCAATTTGCCCTTAAAATACCAATATTAAAAGTTTTAAATATTCCTGTGTAAAATTCGTTCAAACGCAGATACGCAGTCTTTACCTATGGTAGATCCGCAGATTTGCACTATCCCCGATGATATACTGTTTTTGTAACACTATTAAAACCAGCAATAAAGCATACACGATGGGTCTTTAAGGTGTTTTACCCTGTATTTTTATTTTTAAAATAAAGGTAAAATATTCGATTATAATTGTCTTTTAAATATTTAGTGTTTTGAAAAATTATAGTCATGTTTATAATAATGTTTTTAACACAACCTACACCTGCATATATAATAAAGAATTTGCCTCGTAAAAATTGTCTGATCTGCTAAACATAAAAATTTAAGTTTATTTTTGCCTCCTTGCTCCCTATAACTATATTTTTATTTAGGCAACAATACAGGGTTTCCAGTAGCTCCACCGACAAACTTTAAAGGGTAATTTTGTAATTTAAAATAAGAATTACACTTCATATTAAATATAAACTTTAGTTTTTGATAAATAATTTTGTAGTTGTAGACAAAATGATTTACATTACGTGAAAAGAATTTCTTATACTTGTGGGTTTCCACACTTGTAATATAATGTACTATTTTCTAACAGATGTGCAGATTGATACTTTTCCGTACGCAAAAGCAGTTAGACGAACAAGGTGAAGCAGAGTTTGGATAAGCTTCAACTACAGGAAAAACACTTTGCGCAAGTGTTGGGAGCAATATTTTTTGTGAGTGTCTTAGAAAAGAAGAAACAAAGGTTATTTTTATTCTAATATTTCTCAACGTCAAACAGTATTTGTCAGTTCTGACGTTTAATTGTTTTTGCTCTAAAGCAAAGTACATTTTCTAACTTGAGAGCGCTAGTTATTTTTTGCGCACACAGACGGGTGCGCAAAGTAACTTCTTTGCTCACTAAAGTAGAAAAATAACTTTTACATCGAAATGTGAAACAACAATTAACTCTGTTTTTTTAATAATATACTGGCTATACTAACTAGGTTTTGAAATACAGTTTATATGAAGGTCAATTGCATGTTTATTGTCAAAGTGATGTCTGTTTCCTTTCAATTGTACGACTTTTTTCTTTTCACTTAAAAATACCTTTTTAAAATTATTTATCCTAAACAGTATAATACTCTAGTGAAATAAAAATGCAATGTAGAAAATGTGACATAGCTGGTTTTATTATTCCTAACCTAGACGCATAAGGCAGGAAGCACACTATCGCGGAACGGAATGGAATGGATGCGAACGGAATGAAATGGATGCGAATGGAAATAACCATGTAATGAATTGTAGTGCGCAGACTATCGCCGGTCAAAACACCAAGAAACGGTACAAAACGGAAGAGAATCGCTTGGATTGCTACCTGAGCGAATTTCTCGGAGATTCCGCAGTCAACTTCACTATTTAGTGGAATTTTTACGAACTTATACAATGGGTATAAATTATGTTAAAAAATTTTCATATACAAAGTAAAATCAAATATAAAGTAGGTAATATCGCAATCAAAATAACGTTTTACAGGAATTTTGGCCGAGTTTTAAGGGCAAATAAAAACAACAATGTCAAGTACATACATGTTTCCAGGCGGGCTTTGACTCGGGCAATATTTTATGGTATATTAACCAATTAAAAGCCGTAAAACACTTGGCTTCTTACCCATAAACAAATCAATATTAAAAAAAAACCGCAGAATTCCGCGCTTATGTGCGATGATTCGAAAATTCCCATCCATTTCGTTTCTTTCCATTCCGTTCCATTCTATTTCGTTTCGCGATAATGTGCTTCCTGTCTAAACGTGGAAAATTATTGCCACCGGGCAAATAATGACTATAATTAAAAAAGTATGTAATTTATTTTTACTGAATAAGATAATTAATACCATATCTCAAAAAAATAAAGAAAGTAAAATCAATGACCCATAATCACCAATATTCTAAAACAAGGTTCTAATTACCGTTTGTTTGGAGTTGCTTTATTTCTAAAGTACGGCTTTAAATTTTAAAAAAGTTGATATTTCAAAAATATTTTAAAATTCCTTAACCGATTATGTTAATATTTTCACAATGGTTTTATGTAAGCAGAACCTTCTTTAGCCTTAACTATACCGGGTGTTTCTCACAGGTAGTTCCCCCTTTCCCTTTTTTATATTTTAAGATAGAAAAATTAAATTTGATACATCAAAATTTGACACATGTATCTATCTATGCATAAGTTGATCAATTTAGATCCTTATTTTTACTTTAAGTTTAATCAAAAATGACTGCCACTTTCAAATTTTAAATGGGTAAATTTTATCATAATTTGAAAGAATACAACATTTTTAATTTAATGACACTCTATATGTATTGTTTTAATTATTTTCTTTTAAACATTATTTTTTTTAATTTTAATTTATTGTGCCATGCTTATGCTAAAATGGTTCATTTTGGTTCAATTTTACTAAAAGTTTAAAAATCATATTTACCGTCGTAATTCCTTTTTTGAAATTAGGCGCGGGTCGCCCGTTAGCCTATTCTAAAAGCGCATTTTATTTTAACCAATCTGGTACCCCATACATAATATTTTGGAAAATGAATTAAAAAAAAAAGATTTAAAAAAATCTTTTTCGGCAACACACTGTTTGTTTTGTTGTTGTATCGTGGATAGTTGGCAAATGATAAAACAAAGCGAGTTTAAAAGCTAAATCCAGTTTTTGCCACCTGATAAGCCTACTTTAAAAGATGATGCATAAAAACGCAATAATAAAAACCGTTTCTTTTTTTAATAATTAAAAATTGTTTTTTTATTCTACCGTAAATTGAAAAAACAAACAGATTTAAAAATAATGAATTTTAAAATAAAGAACACTGCATTACACGTAATCTTAATATCAGTTAAAGGACCCAAACGCCTAAAATAACCATCTACGGCATTACAACAATATCGTTTTACCGATAAATTATTTTATCTTTATTTGTTTTTTGAAAAAGATTCCTTTTTAAAATACAATGTATGTTTTACCAAATTATTTGAAATAAAATGTTATTTTAGGATATTTTAAAAAGCCACCCTTGTTTCATTAAAAAAAAAGGGATTTATAACCATAAAAGGATTGAAGATATGTTCTGTAGTTTGGCGGATTCATTTAATGGATGTTTACTTCTTTGGGTACACATGAGTAAAATTGAGTACTAAAAAACCAAAAAATTTAAACAAGTAAAAAGATAATTAAAAATCGACGTTTCGGTGGCAAATCTGCCACCATTGTCCAGAACAAACAACAATAAAATAATAAAAATGAAAACTTACTATTATTCAGGCTTTAAAATTCAAATTTTTTATGTTTTTCTCGGATATTCTGAAAATTTTGACATTAAATGTCAAAAACATGTTTATTTTGGTTATAGTGTCATGGTGACATAGATAACTGGTTGCTGGTGTATTGATTGTTTATTTTAAAAAGGTGAATGGTTAGTTAATTTTTTGTCTTCCTGAAGATACTTCAGTATCAAGCAAAGGCAACCAAGTGTTATTTAAATTAACTGAGGTGATGCTACACAATTATCTTTATTTAATAATATATACGCACTTTCTTTGATTTTGCGTTTTAGAACAAGTTTCCTTTGCTAAAATGCTCGAAGCATCCCAGTTTATTCTATGATTGTTATCAAATGCGTGTTGGCAGATTTTTGATTTATGAAATTCTGTGTTTTTAATGTGTGATCTGTGTTCTTTTATGCGTTTGGCTAATGGTCTACAAGTTTCACCTATATAAAACTTATTGCATTCATAAAGGTATTTTATAAATAACTTTTGTTTTGTATTTTTCATTTAAGTTGTATGGTTTGTTTTGTTAATTGAGATCTTGATTGTGTTTTGTGTTTTAAGATTGTGCAGATATTGTTATACTATTCGTTGAATTTTATTTGATAGTCCGGAATGTATGGTAAAAGAAATAGTTTGTAATAGGTCTATTTTGATTTTGTCTTATAACTGGAACAATTCAAGGAAACAATTATTTATAAAATCAAGAGGATAATTGTTTTGAATTAAAATATTTTTAAATAATCTTTTTCAATATTTATATTTGATTAGAACAAATGACTTTAATTCTATCAAATAGTTTTTACAACTCCCTTTTAACCATTATTGGAATTGATTTGAGTTAAAATTTAAGTATCTATTTGTATGTGTAGGTTTTTCTGTAGATTTTTGTTTCAAAATTGTTTAAATCTTTTTTTATTAAAAATGTCAAGAAATGGTAGTTGTGAGTTGTTTTCTTTTTCTAACGTAAACTTAATTGTTGGTTCTTGTGTGTATTAATGTGTGTTAAAAAATTATTTAAACAGTGTTCGTCATGTTGGTATATAGAAAAATGTCATCTATATCTCCACCAAACTAAAGGTTTATATTGATAATTTCTACAAAATTTGATTCAAAGTTTTCCATAAAAATATTACTTAATAAAGGTGATAGAGTGAACCCATAGCCATGCCAGAGGAATTTGTTTATAAAAATCAGTGTTATATTGAAAATATGTTGTTTTGACACAAAAGTTAAAAGCTCAAGAATAGTGGGCATGCTTAATTTTGTTCTTTCATGAATGGACATCATTTTCTAATTTATTTCTAACAATATTTAATGTTTTATTTACTGGGACATTTGTGAATAAATAACTAACAACATCAAAACTTACCAGTGTATTATTTGGATCAATATCTATGTTTGATAATTTCTCTAAGAAATGTTTAGAATTTTTAATGCATGTATCAGTGTTGTTTACCAAAGGATCTAAAATGTTAAGTAAAAATTTTGCTAATGGATGTGTAGGTGAGTTTATACAACTTACTATAGGACGTAAAGGTATATTGGGTTTATGTATTTTTTGGTACTCCGTAAAAATGTGGTGTTTTACTGTTGTGAGGTGTCAGTTTTAAATCTTTCATTATCTGTAAAAAGTTTTTATGTTTTCTTTAACATATTATAAATTTGTCGTTCAATACATTCAGTAGGGTCATTATTGTTTATTTTATTGTATTACCATCATTTTAAAAGAGACATTATTTTATCGTTATATGTATTTTTAATCTATTGTACTGTTGCATTTCCTTTATCTGCAGGAGAATTTTTATCAAATTGTCTCTTTTTAATGATTGTAATGCTTTTTGTTCAATTTGTGTTAAATTTTGTTTAATTTTAAATGGTTTTTCTAACGCGATTTTTGTTCTAAATTCTAAGATGAATTTAAATTAGAACAAAAAATCGCGTTAAACCATTAAAAATCAAGAATTTAACGCAACAGCACGTACAATCATTAAGGGGACGATTCCGCATAAAAATGCACTGCAGTCTGGCTGTTGTGACCATATAACAAATTACACAAAAATGCTATATGTGAACGACAGAATTTACTGTATGTTAAAGAAACATAAAAACGATGACGGTACCACGTTTACAGAAATACATGAAATGTGTATGAAATACATACACATCCATTAATTTTTACTTACTGCGACTACAGATCGCTTTGGTAAGCTGGCACCTTTTATTATACGATTCTAAACATTTCTTAGAAAATACATCAAACATGATCCAAATAATATACGCTGGTAAGAACGTTGTTGTTGAACTGACCAAATGTTTCACCACGTAAGCCTTTATTAAATATTGTTAAATAAATTGAGTGATGTCCCTCTTGAAAGAGTAAAATTAAACTATTCTTAACAACTCAAGCAACGCTGTTTTCAATATAACGATTTTGGCAAACCTGGCATGGCTATGGGTTCACCTTTAACATTAATAATGATGGAGGCCCCGGATCAAATTTTGCTGAAGTATCGATATAAACCTTTGGTTTGGTGAATATATAGATTGACATTTTTCTGCTGCTCGCCAAAGATGACGAGCACAACAAGCTGAGCCGCAGCACGTGTACACAGAATAACGGTAAGTTTACGTTAAGAAAAAGAAAACAGCCACAGCACCATTTACATTTTGTAAGTTTGAAGCAATTGCAGGCTAGCAACTCACATGACTAAATTACTTAGTACAACTCATCCTGTGATTAAAAAGGAGTTAGCGTATTTGATAAATTAAAGTCATTTGTTCAATCAAATATAAAATATTGAAAGATTATTTAAAAAATATTTTTAATTCAAGTAATTATCTCTTGTTTATAAAGTAATTGTTTCGCTTGTTATAGACGAATCCAGATGAACTTATTACAAGTCATTTTACCAGCATTCAGACTGTATCAAATAAAAACGGGAGAACATTACTGCAATCTTTAAACACAAAGAGCAATCAGAATGCAATTAACAAAGGCAAAACCATACAACCAAATAATACAAATGTCATTTATAAAAATACCTTGCGAGCTCTGGCATAGAAGTTTACATGGAGAAACTTGTAGACCGATAGCCAAATAGTACAGATCATATTAAAACACAGAATTTCATAAATCAAAAATCTGCCAGCACCTGTTGTCATGGATAAACTGGAGTTGCTCGGCACATTTTAACAAGGAAAGCAAAAACGGAAATCAGTGCGTATATGTATTAGGTAAAAGATTAATTTGTGTGGCATCGTGCTAGATTGGTGCTGGTTGCCACTTTGCCCAGTACTGGTATCAGGAAGACTGCGAACCATTCACCTTTTTAAGGCAAACAATCATTACCAGCCAACAAATTCATCTATCTATATAGCATTATATATTTCAAATAGTAAACTTACGACATTCATCATCAAGTCCTCAAGAATATCGAAAGCATAAAGGCAATTTTAAACACAGTGTAGTAGTTTTCATTTTATTATTTATTGTTTGTCTTGACAACGATAGATTTACCTTTGAGTATCTTTTAATTGTTTAAATTTTTGGTTTTTATGCTTTTAATTTAATTTTTGGCTAATATACCTAAGTACCATTATAAAAAGTTTATTTTTAATCTTTTTCTGGAAAAGTCGCAAAATACAAAAGACGACTAAATCTATTTTTCCATGGCTGCTTTACTTTTAATTAACCATTTTTGCCTAATCCTGGAACTCTATGATAAAGTTTTAAAAAATAAACTTTTAGAAGCTGGAGTGTCCAAATTTACCAGTGGTACCATTTAAAATTTGAAAGTAGCAGTCATGTCCGATTAAAGCGAAAGTGATATACTGAAAGAAGCAATAAATGCATAATTTTGTTAAATATCGATGTATGTATCAAATTTAATTTTCTATCTTAAAGGAGGAAATGGTAAAGGAGAAAACCACTTATGAGAAACACCAGGTATAAAATTTATTGACTTAAGTGGCGCCCTATTAGGAATTAGGTTTGTCTTTAATTTAGCAACTAAAAACAAAACTTTTAGTGTTCTTTATTTTTTCGTATCCAACTTCGTTTTTGTAAACTATAGTTATTTTAAATCCTATTCCAAAAAGTTTAATATTGAATTGCCTAATTGAAGAATAAATGATGCAAGAACTACAAAAATGTGGAGCGTTCTACTTCTTAAAATAATAATGGCTGTGAATCGCAGTGAGACGCCACTGGACCAAATAGTTACAGGGTATTCAAATTAAATAAACGCCTTATCATTTGTAACAGCTGTACCCAATTTTAGCCATATTGGTTTAGGGATATTGAAAATATTTATAAAATACCTAAATTCTTTTAAAAAATGACGTGACTCTGTACATACTATGTTTATAGGACCAGCATAAGCAATCACCCTTTGAAGTTTCGTACCATACTTAGAATACACCCTATACAGGGTTATACTTAACCTATACGCAAAAACTAATAAAAAGGAATTTTTGCTTTACGGTCATATTCACCAAGCTCTGACAGTCTGATGAATATTTGTCGAGGCTTGGTGAATAAGACAAATAATAACTATTAACAAGAAAAAAGGAAAGTAAAATATGTTTACGTGGGAAGATAATCAAAAATTTTAAGTAAAAAAAAAACACAAAAATTCAAAGCATAAATAATATCAAATAATAAAAAAGAACATAAAATCTTTTTGCTACAAAATTATTGGCAATTTTTTGTTCGTTGTAAAAATTAAACCAATAAACAAGTTATGTTTATGTTTAATATGTTTGTTGATATTTTATTATTATCCGTGATTATTTTTAGTGCATTTTTAATTAATTGAAGTTAAAATTATGTCTAATAACTATTACACCATATTATTTTTAACATCAAAAGTAGGTAACCACGTGGTTTTCCATGATTAGGAATTATTTATCTTCAGAATTCACGTTCTTTTTGTGTTTGAAATAATTAATTATGTCCCTAAGTTTGTTTTTTAATATTAGTTATTGTTTGTCCTAAGCAATAAGTTTAAGCGTATCCATTGGTTAAAAATCACCCTGTTTAATTACTTGCGGGAATTCCCATAAAATATTGTGTTGGTTTATTTAATCGCAAAACAATATATTAGTTTGCCACTAAATTAAACGTACATATGTTATTAGTTTATATTACGTAGATAGCGATATAAACTATTTTTAAATTTTTATTATTATTACTGATAGTTTTATTGGGTTGATATTATCTTGGCGGAATAATAAAATAAACACAATCATAAAATACAAAAAAAGTAATCTATTCCTAGAAGTTTAAATTCAGTTTAATTTTTTTTGTAAATAATATTATAAAAACTTTTATATAGGGTAAACAAGTCATTTTTAATTTTAGGGTAAAATATTTTTTGCCACTTGCACCCCCTGAGCTGCAATCATGTAGCAGGGGTAAGACTCACCCAAAGAATCCCACCTCTAAAAGTTAGAGTGAATTACAGCGTCGCCCAAAAAAAAATTAAGACCTCGTTTTAAAGATTGGTTAACCCTTTTCACATCCCCTTAATTTAAAAAAGCTTGCTCCTAAAGATAGTTTAATAGTTTACATTAAAAAAAAAACACAAATCAAAATTTTGACAAGCTGTCATATCAACGGAAATAATAGCACATACTTCAAACATTGCAGTTGTAATCAGGGTCGAGAGACTTTTAAAATAATGTATTATTTGATCTATTTAGGATTTTGGAAGGTAAATTTTACCCTTGCTAAAGGGTTGGAGTTTAAGCGGTTAAATTGGCAAAAAATGCTTCCCTCTAAATTTTAAAATTAGCGTGTCATGGTGAATTTTTCATAAATGACCTGGATTGCCCAAAATTAGTTTCGTTTTGTTTTAAAATAGCCACCCTGTATATATTGATTTTGCCAAGTAGGTATAAGTTTGTAAAAGATAAAATAAAAATCCAAAAACTTGGTACTTTAAATTTTTTCCAAAAATTTTAAGGTTACTTAAAAAATGAATATACAATAGTTCTCTATCTTTTCATTACCTATAACCTTGCTATTTAACTTTTTTCTATAAGACTTATGTTTTTGTCAAAAATCGAGAACATCCGTTTTTACCCTTAAAACCTCCCCCTTCTCTAACGATAAGGTTTATTTATAATAAAAACCATAAGAAAGCCAATTTAAAAATAAACAAAGATTGGTTAATTAGGCTATTGATATAAATCGTGAATTTACAGACAAGAATACCTGTCAGGACAAAGTATTCTAAAAATATAATATAAACTATTATTTAACACTTACTTACACGTCAAAACATAAAACATTTAATACGTAAAAAGTTTTAAGGAAAGCAGATAATTTATCATGATGCTCTTCCTTTTTATAAATTTATTATTAGGTGTTGAAGAATTTTCTTTGTAAACAATTTTTTTTATTTAAGATAAAAAAATATATATTATTCGAAAGAAAAATCATCTGTAATAAAAAGGAGCATGGCTTTTTAATAATAAATTAAAAAATGATGCTTGCAAATTTAAAAAACAGTAACAGTTTATAGGCAGTCCTATTAATAACCACAAACTTTTGAGTTTATTTATGATTTGTAAAATCTTAATTTCTGTTTATAACTGGCTTGGCCTTTACCCGATGAAAATTCATGGTTAAAATACTACTTGTTTGAACAATAACAAATACACATTTTATAGTTATTATCCGTTCCTAATATTTGTATTTGCATAACTAAAATCCGATTGCTCTGTTAAATGATCTGTTTAACTGTTATAACATTGGTCAACAAAATTTTACCTTTTTCTGTTATCATATGTAAAATTTATTAAAAAAACGCAATTACATAAAAATTAAAATTGTATAACATATCAGGTTTTTTAAATACTATAATAAATATTCATATTTTGTAAGGGCAGTAGGAATAATAAAAATATTTTGATAAAGAGGTAATGTTTTTGAGCCTTAGATTAGATTAGTTTAAAGGTGGATTGTAATCCTCTAACTCTGCAACCTGCTCAGGTTTATTGTGCATCCTCCATAACTATGTTAGAGCACACTATCCAAGCCGGTCCTTTTAATCAGACTCCACAAGCCTAAAACTGGCTCCTTGGTAATATATATGTTGCTGCTTTGGGTTTTTCCTCACCCAGCCTTGCAAACCGCAGACAACAAAGGGCTTCACAGTAGCACCATATGTGTTCTGCAGTTTCTTCTTCTTCCTGGCAGAACCTGCATAAGTTTTTTTCTGTCAGGCCTATTGTTCCCAGGTGTTTATTCAGTCTGAAATGACCTGTTAATTGACCCACTATAATTCTTACTGCCATCTGGTTGTAATTTAGAAGGTCTTTCGTAAATTCCGGCGAGTATGCCTTTATGAATTTTTTCGCCTGACGCTGTCCTGGTATTCTTAACCACAAGTCTTGGGATACAACACTCAAACGGACGTCCCTACTAATTTTCCTTTTTCTTCCACTCTTTAGTGCCCCCTTTGTGGTGCCCCCCATAACTTAATGCCATAAGTAATTGCCTACTTTGCTTATGGGGTTAATCCGGAGCTGGCTGCAGTAGGGGTCGTTTTCATGGCCCCCTTTATACATAGATAAGCAAGTCTTTGTATACTTTGTAATTGCCTTGTTGCCATCTTTTGTAGCGTCTTTGCACCCCAGGCAATTGAATCGTAGGTTATAATCGGTCTAACAAACATTTTGTACATCCAGCCTTAGGATAAATAATATAAAGTTTTAAATTCTTGGGCATAAATGCTTTTTAATGACAAAGAAACACATATTTAAATAACCTGGTAGAAACGTATACTTGGCTGGTTACCTTAAAATTACGGAGTCTCCAAATAAATAGATAACCTCGGGTCACAATGAAGACGGTGACACCTGTTTCTTCCTTGTTAGGAATAATCGCTGTACATTGTTGACACAGTACAAAGGACGCTAACAATGATGAAACAGGTGTAGTCGTCTTCATTGTGACCCGGGGTCAGAGCGTCAGCTAGGCCTCCCGCCAAAATCGTTTATCTATAGAGCATGCGCGAACCAAGGTGTCTTTTCGTCAAACATATCAGCTGTTTCCCCTTTCCACTTTAGTTAGCGAGCTTATGTGCTTCAGATGTGTTGATCGAGTTAAAATCCGTTGTTATGTAGTGTGCTAATTTTGGAAATTAGTTTGAGAGCGTAGTTTTGAAGAAATTTTAAGATTTGTATACCTATCCTGAATATAATATATTTTCTAAACTATTATCATGTCAGGATATCATTGTGCTTACCGCAGTTGCCCATCTAAAACAAAAGAAGGAATAAGTCTTTTTCTTTTCCCAGGGACCATTTTTGGTATGTATAAACATGATCGTCTAATACTCATATACAAGAGAATACCACATTATGTCTGAAATAAAATCAAGAAACTTTTGTTGTTATTGATTTGCATAAAGGAATAGTTGACTAAAAAAGCAAAAAAAAGCTTAGTTTATGCGGGAAAAATTAAATTTGGTTTTAGCTATTAGTTTTAACTTTAGCCTCAATATTTTCATGGGTTTATGCAGGTAGATCGTAATTTAATTTTAATCTAGAAAAATGCTCTTAAGAAATTGAAGCCTTTTGGAAATTTGATCTTGTATTTGATACTGTACTTAAAACTCAGCTTCAACAATAAATAAACGTTGAAAATTGGAATCATTTCTTCAAAGCGTCAAAATTTGAAAACCACATAACCTTACAATTTTCCTCAACTTAAAGCTTGGTTTATTCAGAAGAACTTAAATTTGGTATTAGTATTAGCTTTACCTTTAGCCTGAAATTTGTTCATGAGTTTATATAGGTTATAATTTAATTTTAACCTAAAAAATATTCTTCAAAAATTTAAACCTTTTGGAAATTCGTTTCTGTGTTCGACACTGTTCTTCAAATTTAGCTTCAAAAATGCATAAATGTTAAAAATTAAATGTTTTTCTTTAAAGCGTTAAGATTGAAAAACCACACAACCACGGAATTTTCTTTAACTTTATTCTAGAGAAAATTTTAAATTTACAGAAATTCTAGGTCATTTCTTAATACCAATGATAATATTAAGCTTTTGCGCACCCTGCACAAAAACTTAAAATTTTGTCTTTGTGAGTCGTATTTCTTTTACAAGCTATTTTTTTTTATCAAAAATGACTTTTGCTAAAATAATACTTTTTTCTGTGCATTTGTGCTCCTGTAAACCCTATATCCGTGAATTCTGTAGTAAATTTTATAGGCTTTCTCTTAGCCTATCCTATTGCACTTGCTTTAAGAAAAATACATTTTGCGTTATCTATGATGCATTCACTTGGACTCCTATACCATGAAGCACTATATTTCGTAGCAAATAGAAAAAATAAATCCTAAATAATTAAGTAATATGTAGAAATAAAAAAAATTAAGTACATTAGGCCTCGGACTAAACAACTTCGCCGAACAATTTCATTAGTTTTCTCAGTGTAGAGACTGTTTGTTCACAATTTGTAGTTATTTTTCTCGAAAATAAGGTGTCTTTACATCAACAATGCCAAACTCGAGGTTATGAAAATCAGACCCCAAAACTTCAAAGGAGCCGACATTAATGTCGCTTCTCGTTATTGCTTTTTCTCGGGTATTGCTTGATTTGTTTACTACTAACGCCGTTAATTGTAGTCACAAAAAATAACAGTCTCATATGAAGACGACCCGAAAAAACAATGAATTCTCAAAAATAATAATTGTTCAGGAGAGTGTTTTTTAACATTAAATATTGAATTCTATCAAAGTTATGTCATGTATTTAGCCATTAGAAAAATATGTTTATTTATTTATTGAGTTACCATTTTACTCTAGACCCTCGTTACGCTGGTGATTATCAATACCAAAATTCTTGAAGTTCTACAAAAGTTTTCCTATACCGGGTGACAACGAAATAACTATCCAGCAATTTATTTATTTCAGTGCGACCGTATAGTTTTTAAATTTAGGGACGGTATATTGTATCACTGGATGTCAATTTTAAATATACCAGCATTTGTGTATTACTTCCGGTTTAACCGAAAGTAATATTAACTTTGGTATTTTAAATGGAACACCCTCTTTATTTTTTAGGATTTGAATTCTACCGGTCATTTCTGATATAAAGCTTTAAATACTTTCATACCCTAACATTTTTGGTTTTGGACAAAAAGGTGTTTAATGTGTGTTAAAATGTCCAAACGACAGCACAATATGCATTTTTATGGGAAAAAAACATTACAAAAATATAAAATGCCTAAAATAGTTTTTTTTAAGACTCTATATTTGGAGACCATTATAATATTATTTCCTGTTTAACAGGAAGTGCTGTAAAATTTGAACTTCTAAGTATGATAACCATGGTAATTTTAATGGAACACCCTATATATTTCTTAGAATTTAAATTATTTAAGCTATTTCTGATATAAAACTTATAATATATCCATAACCTATCTTTTCTAGTTTTAGAGAAAACAAAGTTTGAAAAGGTCTGAACTACCCACAGTTTCATGGATATTGTGTCGTCGTCCGGACCTTTTCAAACACCGTTTTCTCTAAAACTAAAAAGATAGATTATGGGTATATCATAGGTTTTATATCAGAAATAGCTTAAAGATTTTAAATCTTAAGAAATTTATAAGGTGTTCCATTTAAATTACCAGAGTTATCATACTTAGAAGTTCAAATTTTTCAGCACTTCTGGTTAAATAGGAAGTAGTATTAGAATGGTCTCTAAAGAAAGAGTCTTTTAAAAGAACTATTTTAAGCATTTTATTTTTTGCGATGTTTATTTGTTTTCCCATAAAACTGCGTATTGTGCTGTCGTTTGGACATTTTCAAACGCCATTTTCTTTAAAAGCAAAAAGTTAGGTTATGGAAGTATTTAATGCTTTATATCAGAAATGACCTGTACAATTTAAATCATAAAAAAATACAGAGTGTTCCATTTAAAATACCAAAGTTTATATCACTTCCGGTTAAACCAAAAGTAATACACAGATGCTGTTATATTTAAAATTGGCATCCGGTGATACAACGTCCGAAAATTTTAAAACTATACGGTCGCACTGAAGAAAATAAATTCCTGGATAGTAATTTCGTTGTCACCAGGTATACTTTTAGTTTATTAGGAACATTTAGGTACTAATCTTCCCTAGCTTTTACGTTTTTTTGCTTTTTCCTCTGTACAATGGAAAACTAAGCAAATTTATAACTGTCGATCATTAAATAATTGGGTCCTCATCGTTTTTTCAAGTAACGTATGGATTTTTCCGAGCGAATGATACTTTAAAAGACTTTTTAGACACAAATCTTATTAGTATCCCGCTTATGTCAGTACTAAAATATACATCAACTACATCAACTCAAATGACACACATTTGACAAAAATATGATTTTATAAAAAAAAGAATTTCCATTGTTTTTTCCCTGTGGTATTTATTATTTAATCTTTTGATTTGGTGCGTTTTATTACAATGGAAAAATTTATGTGATATATTTCGTTATTAATCCATCCAGTCAAAAAGGGTTTACAAAATTTATTAAGAATCAAAAAGTAATCATCGTGGCGCATTGCAAACTCCAAATATTTGAAGTAACCCAACCCCTACCCCCATAAATTTTTTCTGTTGACTTGTGATTCTATTTTCTTCATGAACTTAAAAAAATCACCAGGATTATTTATACAAGTCTTCAGTATGTTACTTATTGTAAATGACCAAAATAAAAACAAGGAACTGAGTTATTAAAGATAATTAAATTTACAAACAACAATCTACTATAATAACGAACCTTATGTGACTGTCACTGTTACAAAAAAGATTGAGGGTAAATAAACAAAAACATTTATGGTTTTTTAATAAGAGTAGGTACGTGGGTATTAATTATACAGGTTGAGCTAAATAACATAACACATAGACAATGTGAGTGAAAAGAGACAATTTAACCCCTCTATTGCATGATTTTTTCGAAAATTTTGTTTTTTGAGAAAAAAATATTTTCAAACTCATTTTGTTTTGTAGTGAAATCGGTAATTGTAAACAACTTAATTTTCATGACCTTTGTTACTTTGCGTTCTTTTTTTTGTGTTCCCACGTGGGAACATTATGGAGGGAATCTACAGTCATATAATTTTATATATAAAAACGTGGCTGATATAATATTTATTTTCCGAATAATGTATACAACATGTATTGAATAAAATATTCCTTAGGTTTAAATCGTGTGAAAAGTAAAAACAATTTTTGTTGGAATTACAACATAAATGCATCATTCTTTACATTTTGAACACTTGACTCTATAGATTTGCCTGTGCACCGTGGAAACTTGCACCTCTCCTTTCAATAGTCCAGATCGGCCAGTGTTCTTAACCATCATGCTGAATGTTTCTACATGGAGTTGGTTCTTGACATTTTCTTTTGGGTAAAGGAGAGTCATTGCTTGGTCGTCCCCTTTTATTTCTACTTCCAACTCCCCTATTGCAAAAAGTTGCATAGCAAGTTCCGTCTTGAAAGTTAGAAGAGGAATGATCTGGTCTTGTTGAGCCGTTTGTACTTTTATTTTTTATCAAGAATCCAAGCATTAACTACAGCTACATCAATAAGATGATAAAATATCCTGTGATACCATTTTTTACTTTTTACTTTGATTGGATATAGGCTCAGTAAAGAATCTTTGTAAATCCACGCCTCCCATATGCTTGTTATAAATCTTTACAATGTCAGACAGTCTATTTCTTTCTGCAATTCTCAGATTTGAAAAATCGCTTTGCTCTGGTGACTGGTTCAGTTCCACAATATGTCGATAGCAAAGTCACAATCTTATTATCAAACCACTGAACACCATGTAGGTCGGTACCGGCAAGAACTAAAGATTTTTTCATGAATAGCACCTCTACTCCAGGTTTTCATTTCCTTCTCTGTTTTTGCTGAAAATTCTTCAGCCGATTGCAGTTCTGCATGGTAGAAGTTACCGAAAAAGAATTTTTTATCACACAAATAAGCTGCAAGTGGTAAAGAGGAAAAATAATTGTCATAGTATACTTTGTGGTTCATATTAGAGGGAATATCACGACATAATCGAATAATAACATTACTTGCGGGCACCAAAGTTTGGTTCACATCAGCTAGCATAACTGTATCATCTGCTCCAAAAGCTCAAAATTATAGACATACCTGAAACACCAGATAGAACTCCACATTTTGTAAACCCCACTGTGAGGTTTTAGGGTTGTAAGTTCATGTTTGCAATTCTTCCTTGAAAGGAATAATTTGCTCATCACAAGATAGCTTTTCTTCCATCGGAAGCTTCTTACACGCATTTTGATTTCATTTATAAGTGGCACAATTTTATCGCTTTTCTTATTTATTTCAGAATTGTCAGTGAAATGAATATTGCTTTTCAATCTCCCTCAAATCTATTTATGCTCATTACATCTGCGATTTGAGCAGTACGTGTGTGGTGACCAGTGCCTTCAGTGGTAGGGTTGTTTTATCAAAAGACGTCCATATTAGAATGCCTACAAATCTCTGCAGTTCATCAATACTAGTGGTTGCCAAACGGCTTATTTGGGTTTTTTGTACACTGTAATGCAACTTTGGCGAGCAGCATAATCAAAAACCTTCGAGATAAAAAATGAGAATAGTTTATAGGGTGTATTCAGCTCTAAAATATTTTGAGGCAAAATATCATTCCGGAATATTTTGAATCTTCATCGTCTCTCATGGTTCTTGTTTCTTTCCAACTAAGGCTTTCAAGGGATTTATATTTTTGATTCTTCTGAATCACGCTCAAGGGTACATAATCTTCTGGATCATATTCTTCATCAGAACTACTCGTATCCGAATCCTCTTGTCTTGGATTGCAAAACCTCGTGCAACTCGTCATCAGACAGCTCCGAATCTTCACTATCGCTAGGTATTGGTCTTACTTTGTCAACAACTGGATTTGTTTGACGGCCGCAAAACTGTTTCAAGCTCAGTGGTTGAAAAAGACCTGGGTCCATTCTGAAAAAGATAAACAAAATATTGTACTTTAAAAACTGATGTTTTCTACGATATTATATATAATATGCCACTTCTCTAACCGAGAAACACCATATGTGTCACTGTTTCATTTGCGAGAAACTTCCGCGCTTATGAAAAATATGCCGTTTTTCTCAATTGCTGTACAATATAATATTCTTACTTATATACATATTGTTCCCATACGGGAAAGAATACAGAAATTAAGCAATGTTCTTTATTCTCATAATGTTCCCAAACGGGAACAATAACAGAAAGGATGTTTTTTATACGATTTTATTGCAATATGAAATAGTTTACATAAAAACATTCTAAAAACATCATTCCACTAAAAACTTATAACATAAGGCCCTCAAGTACTCACATGTCTGTAAATCGTCGTCAATAAACAGAGCAGCAAGTGGTTGCATCAACTCTATACCATCTGATTGTGACATAAAAAAGAAGCAGAACTAGCGACATCTAGGGACTATACACCATAGTAACATGCTAATGATGATTTTAGTAAGAGTTCCAGGTGTAGAAACTTAAGGTATAGCATTTTTTCGCTTGGTAATGAATAAATTCTTAAAAGTTCCCATTTGGGAACGTTATGTAGTAGAGGGTTAACTAGATCCCGGCATGTAAACATGCGTGACTAATACTGCTTGTTTTGTTATTCTATTACTCGCCGATGTACTAAAACTGCTTGCTTCAGCAGTATACCACTTTACTTGTAACAAAATTTATGTTGACCAGTGAAATTACATGCCGAGAATAGTGAAAAATAACAAAAGTTCCAATACACTAATATTCGATCACCTTTTTTTTCACGATATAGGGCATTAGGGCTTAGACGTGATTTTTACCGAGTCGACGACGAAGTTCTGTTTTGTAATGTACTTATACCCCAGAATAAAAACCATACAGAAGCATCAATAACCGTCGACACCTTTAAAGTAGCGGGTACACAATTTCGTAACCTTGAACGCCTCCTATTGGCACTAGACCAGTCTCCAAGCGCTAACCCACTGAGAAAAATATCTATGATGCCATAAAGCGCCTTACATTGTAACCAAAGAAACCTATTGCAGCCGGAGGTTTTTTGTGGTGCCGATCACAAACCAGAGAGAATTTTAAAACGGAAACGATATTTATTCTCATTTTATTTATACAATTCCGGGTTTTTCTCAAAGGTGGTAAAATAACTTTTTACCTCTTAAGATAGGAAAAGGATAATTGGTATATCAATACTTGACGTAAATGTCCATTGGTGTATATATTAATTTGTTTTTGCCATCACTTCCGGTCTTACCGGAAATGCCTGCTTATTTTAAATTTTAAATGACACCGCAGGTATATTTTATCTTGTTTTGATATGAGGAAAATATTTCACAGTGAAATAAGGCCAGGCTCTAATAATACTGGTTTTATTTTGACAGCTGAGTTTGTAAGATGTATGGTGGGATAAGGACTCCCTTAATAAGAATAGTGCCCGGATTTATTTATGCCAGTTTTAGGTCGTGCCTTATTTTGGTCTGATTTTAACTTCGGAACTGTTCGTGTTTAACCGAGCGGCAGTCGACCATATAATCGTAAAATTTTTAGAAGTTTTTTAATCGTACAAAACAAAAGCGATAGAACACGAAAGAAAAACGACAAACCGCTAACCGCATGAGCATGAATTTTAAACAAACGTTTTTCCCTTTTTTTCATGATTTTTGACATGATGTGCAATAACTCTAAATTATAGGTACCGGCAATATTTAAATAGGGCCGGTATAAATCATACCCGGTCCTAATAAGCTTACTTGCAATAATTTTTTAGTATATGACATTCTGAATACAATAATACATGAGATATCATTTTTAAAACTTCAGCTGTAAAAATATATTTTGGTTGGTTATTTTATTTATTCTTAGTTTGGGTCCAATTAACCAACAAATTCGGTGAAAAATCTGGATAGTCGAGCTCTGTAGTTCCCAGAAAGTTCGGAATTTTTTAATATTTATTTAATATTTGAATTTACGAAGCTCGTAACCAGTTTCTTTCAGTACTGACGCTTCCCGCAGTGAGTGAGGTTAAAAATTCTCAGCTGATACATGGGTTTACAAGCATCGAATGTGTTTAACCATAAATATAATAACGTCATTTTAGAATAAGGTTTAAAACGTCTTTTAAATTGTTGAAAATAAAAAATACTGATTTAAACGATTAATTTTAAACCATCAAAAAATTAAATTAATCGTCTCTTTTGTTTTTAACGACACCTGACATTTGCAAAATCCTAACAAGGGGGCTCGTTAGCATCTCTTAAAAGAGCATTTCTGTGGTAAGATGGCAAAACCCGATATGTCACTGCCAGTAAAATGTTCAGGGGAGATATTTTTAACTTTTATGCGTCCTAAGAAATTACAATTTCAGTACGATATTTAAATTTTGCAACTCATATAAAAAGAAATAGTTGTAAAATTTAATTATTGTACTGAAATTGTAATTTTTCCAGACGCATTAAAGTTAAAAATTTTCCTTCTTAAAATTTTACCAAGAGTGACATATCTGGTTTTGCCATCTTACCACAGATTTTATTCCCTACTATACAGTGTGTCCCAGGATAGGTGTGACAAGAGGACAAATAGACCAAATATTTTGGAATTTGTAAACGTCCTTTCGGAAAAACTGGTTGCATGGTTCAAAACTAATAAATACAAATTTTTATTCCAATTAAAGTTATAACTAAAAATATGAAATATTTCCAAAAACTACTTGTATTTAAGAAAAAAGAACAAAAAAAGTAAATGTTGCCGAGAATTTAATTTTATGTCAAAATATAAAGTTAAAGCATGAGAGTAAAAAAAATGTAATTTTTAATTTTTTATATTACGCATTTCAACTTAAATAATAGGCAAGAGGAAGCAAAATTTTACAGAAAATTTATTAATTATAAATATGTTTTTCAAATTTGCTGCCTTAAGCCAAGTATTTTAAAAACTGTAAATACATTAGTTAAAAAAGTGACAAATAATATTTTTTTACTTTAATCAGGTTAAGTGGTAGATCAACTCATACGAAAATATAAGATGAACTTCGCCTTTTCAAGAGTGTAAATTTTTTTAACTTTTGAATAAAGATCAATTTATTTATTTATTTTTTTAATTTTTTAACTTTTATTTTGACATAAAATTTAATTCTTACAACATTTACTTACACAATTTTGTCCTATTTTTAAAAATAAAGGTACTTTACTCTTGGTCGCTTTTTATATTTTTGGTTATAACTTGCCCTGTATATTAGCATTTGGAGTAATATTTTGTATTAATCAGTTTTGGACCATGCGACTAGTTTTCCAAAAGAACGTTTAAAAATTCCAAAATTTCTCGTCCATTTGTCCTCTTGTATTACCTATCCTGAAACACACTGTATAGCACGATATTTCAAAAAGTTTTTCTTTTAAAGCATGTAATAAAATAGTTTTAAATTATCCAATACACAATACACTAAATAATAATATTAATTTGCGACAAAATCATTTTATTAAATGGTTTGTAAAAGTCAACCCAATTTTTTTCGTGTCGAGTGGTAATGACCCTTTATCCATTAGTTGTTATTTTGGTAAAACCTTCTAAAACATATTGTCTTTCAAAGTGAAATTAACAAAGTTTGTAGAACATTTTTTATAATTTAATAAATACCATAATTTTTTGTCATTTTGGTATAAATCTAATAAACTAAATATTGTGTTTAATTAAAAATTCTTTAAATAAACCAAATATCCTGCAGTTTAATATATTTTTTTAATAAAAATATAAGTACCAAAAGTCAAATTTGGAATACCAGGGTCTTTAATTAAACCATATCCATAAGCACCACAAATTGAACCGTTACTAAAATCCTTTAAAATATTTAATGTTACACACTACTTAAGTTAGTATTATTGAACATAAACTTAATGTTTTTAATACAAACTATTTTTTTATTATATTATCTATTAAAACAAAAAATAATTTATCCCAAGCTATATGAATTTAAAAACTAGTAAAACTTAAAATGAAACCCTTATTTGTTTACAATTTGGCAAATAAAATATTTTGGTTTTTGGTGCAATGTATTTTTATTATTTATTTAAAAATATGTAATCAGGCTCTGTCCGAGGCTATGTGCATTCGAAAAGGTTTGTTTACTTTATAAATTTTTGTGTACTTGGCGGCATTGCTTTCAGAATGAATTAAATATCGGCCCATCTATACCTATACAATCAAATTTTACAACTAATGCATTGGATCATTTCCTTATTCGTTAAATAATTCATTTTTGCAAGCATTACAGTATCAGCCGTTTTTTTTTCAATAAAAGCAGTCTATTTTTGTTTCAGGCTATTAAAAAATTATATGATTATATATAAGAGTTTAAACTCGTTACAAAAGTTAATTTTTGTATAAGGACCGCGGTTAGTTCTTTACCATCTTCCTTAAAATGGACGGACCCAATACAATACGGTTGCTGGTTAAATTTGGAAGACTTAATATTAAAAGTAAACAAAACTATGTTTCAGGAACAAAAAGTTAACCTAATGTATTAGGTTTGTTCCAGCAGACTGTCAGAATCGTTTGCAACCATTCTGATTTTGCGCACGTCAAATTTGTCGTTCTAGCAGCGCCATGTTTGTAACATTATACAATTGTTTGTTGTTCCAACCAAAGAGAATAGACAAGGATAGAGGATCAATCGCTGTTTCGAAAAGTGGCACAATTTGAAGATAGGGTCTGCGGGATGGCCGGGCATGCGCATACGCACTCCCAATGTCAAAATCGGCGGTATATTCAAAAACATTGATTTATTGAGTAAATATACATAAAACATTAATAAAAAGTGTAAAATGTGGTTTATACTGAAATTTATTAATATTTTAATGACTAAATATTGGTATTTTAGTGCTAATGGTGTATTAAAATCTATTTGGTAGAAGACTATTTTTTTCTTAGATTGGATAGGTTAATGTGGAAAAATGTATAGGTATAAATTGTAGGGAAATGAGAACTGAGAATAAAAATCTAAATAGAATTATTTCTTGAAAACTAAACTTTTATTGCAAAATTACTTATTTAGCATAAAAAATGGTACTAAATGTAATAGAAGTGTATAATTTTAAGAAATATATGAAAATAGCATGCTCAAACCTACCAACCAAATAAATTTTAGATTTATGTTGATCCTATTTAGTTAAAAGGTATTATAGTCTATAAGTTAATATTACCTACTTATACTAAGAAAAGCGTAGTAGGATTTCAGTTTCCATAGGCCACTGTGCTTGGTCCATTTTATTCGATATCTACATACTTGTTTTTTTAGGTATGAGGAAGCAGATAAGATTGTAGGTTTTAATTAATAATGAAAATTTAAGTTTCCACATTACTGGATACTTATTTTGAAATAAAATACTTTTGTAAGAGAAGCTCAAAAATGGTCGTTATTGCAGAAAAAAATCCTAATCCTAAACATCTTTTTTCCACAAATTTTCAATATTGACAAAAATAAGTGTACTTTCCTCTTAATATAAATTTATATTTTTAGGATATTTCATATACCTACCACTAAAAACAATTAATATCGAATGGTTAAATTTTTTCGTAAAATTAATAATAAGTTTACCTTATGGTACGAACTTAAGTAGACACACTCTATATCTTGGTTTGTACCTTACTGGGTCAGTTATTAAGTTTTTTAAGTGTTTAGGCTTCAGGCCTTTTTATTTTTTCGCTTTAGTATAATTTTTATCACTATTAATACTTTTTAAACTGATCATTTGTCTGACTTTTACAGTTCAAGCAAATTTTTTAAATAAGAGTGACGCACACAGAAATGCTCTATTGGTTCATTGTGCTTTTACCTTCAGCAAGATATTCATTAAATATATTTTACGGATGTATATAAAATATTAATGTATATAATGTTTTGTTACATAAATAAATCCTAGATAAAGTGTTAATTTGTTTTTATTAAAAAGAAAAAACAACGTAAATAATTTAAAAAATAATTTATTAAAAAAAACCCATAAATTTCCACAAATTTTATTTCAATAATTTATATCTAAACACAGGTCACACGTAAAATTAAACCGAATAAAACACAAAACAAATATACAGCCACAACAATCACAAAACATCAGCCATATTGAACATGTGAAAGTCAAGAGTTTTGACATTTATAACAGCCAATAGCAAGCCGGAAAAACAACCTCCCATGCGCATGACGAGTAATCCCGCTGTGTTAAGTTAACCATCAAACCGGTGAAAGTTCGCAAGATATTTGGCTGATAGTATTGATTCAGACACAAAAATGTTACGTAAAAAGTGCGTACTGAAACAAAAAATTATAAATAAATCCATACTTTTAACCAAGCACGTCCTTTTTACCAACGTTAAGCAAGAATTAAATAAAACTTTGACGAGCTCTTTTGGTCGCTGTACACAATCACCAGTCGCAGGTGTGTGCCATTTCTTAATTGGTGGGGGTAAATCAACTGTTTCTCTCCCCTTCTCTATTCTCTTTGGTTCCAACAGTAGTTTTAAGATGTTGGAAACTGTTTGAAAAGTTTGCAAACTTTTTTCAAACATTACTGACAAATTTTTAACATAACCTTTCTTGTATTGACATATGGGCAGTATGCACGCATTGTTTATTTTTCGTTCCAGAAAACTGTTGCCAATATTTTTGACTAGTGTTTGTTCTGCATTTTACGATTGTTGCTAACATGTTTCCAACATTCTGCTGGAACAAACCTTATGTGTGACACTTATTATAACACGACCTATGGATTTTACAATAGGGTAGACGTCTCATTTCGGGAGGAGGCCCTATATTGGTAACCTTCCCCTATTATATATAAATATCTCTTTTTTATTTATTTACTTTTTTCTAATCTTTGTACTTTAGCCGCGCTCGTTGTTGCACTGGTGAGATCGGCAGAGACGGACGACGGAGGAGGAGCGCGGCCATAACTTGGATGGGTGACCGCCGACCGTCATCCAGGGCTCAAGGGTCAGCGGACGGGCCGAGCAGCAACCATCCAATTTATGGAATGAATTATGTGTGTAAATGGTATGTGAATGAGATGAAGTAGGGTCAAGGTACCATAAGCCTCTAGGGATGCAATGCATTACCTAGGGGGCGGTGGTCGGACCTAAGTGGAAGACCTCAAAGGGCGAAAAAAAGCTCCGTAGTTTAAAAGGTATACCATTTAGGATATTAAAGGTCAGTTCTTATTAAACATCCCGTTTATCTTTGGTATCCGTCACATACACCTCGAGATACCTTGAACTGGATGTTGAGTGTACGGAACAACGTAGTATATTTTTTGAGTGCTTAATATTTTATGCAAACAAAACGTAACTAATATGGGAGGTAAATGTCCAAACGTTAAGTAGTAGAGTTACTGGACACCCTGTATACTTTAATACAACACTGGTCTTCATAAGAAAACATCTTGGTTGGAGTGGTTTGGTCTTGTTGTAAACTTTGCCAATTTTACGTAAATTAGTGTTTTACCAATGCCATTGTTAAACTTTATAAACTGTGGGCTAACATAACAAAATACGTATTTGCAAAATGCAGTTCAATTCCCGATGGAGATTAAACTAAACATTGATAATCTACTTATTTAAATAGTTTGATTATTGGCTCTGATCTTTGAAACAGCGTGTGTATTATGTATAAAATACAAGCTCTATTTACATTTATCGATTTATTTGGGTTAAATCGCTCCTAATTATTTGTTATAACTATTTTTATGATATTTATGTAGATTAAAACATGCTTGCGTCATAGGAACATCGTTTTAATATGCAGAGAAAATAAATCTGCTGAAAAGCGTTTACAATTTTTTGTTATTTTCATGACATATAGGTTTTGACGCCATGCGAATTGGAATTTTAAGCGCCAGCAGTTACTGAAAATGATCGAATTCACCTTTTGATAGGCCAAAATAAAAAGGGTTTTTAATTTGTACTGACAAAGCAAGAACTGAAAAAGGTCTGCTTAGAAATTAAAATTAAATAGGATATTTTATGTGTACAAGAAAAAGATAACAGAAATAATATTTTATTTTAAAAAAAAATTAACCAAGAAAGGTATAGAATATTATTGTCAGGGCCGTTCCTGGGGTGACTTGCGCCGTTGAAGAATTTTTTGGTCGCATCTACAACGAAATGTAAACTAATGTATAAAATTTTTAAAGTTCCAAAAAAAAGGTCGTTAGTTTCACAATACATTATACCGAATCCTTTATTCCAACATGCGATTATTTTCTAAAGAAAAAAAAGTTTCTTACTTTTCGATTTTACCAATCTAAATACCGCCCTTCATTTCAAAAAAAATCCCGCCCTTTATTTTTACAATTTTTCGCCTCCGCAGCCTTGCACCACTTGCACCACCCGGTAGACACGACCCTGAAGGCTGACCATCCATGAATAAGGCTGAGTAATTTTACCTCTATGATTTAAAATAAAAACTTGTATCGTATTTATTTTAATTAAATAAATTATTTAAAAAGTAAAGGGGTAATAATATGTCTTTAAAATATTAAAAAATAGGTTATGATCTAAAAATTATTAGGTTTAATTGCTAAACAAATTTAATATTAAACGAATTTGAAAAAAAAACACCAAATTATTGATTGCTCCACATTTGTTTAAAAATCTTTTTGCAATAAATACCTTTTATATATAAATACCTATTACCTCCCACCCTCCTAGAAAAAATATTATCTACGACATTTTTGTTGGGTTACCACTAAACTTCTTAACACACCAATAAATAAGTATTAAGGCTGGACCAGGATTTGAACCCAGCCACGTCGGTTGTATGCCCAACGACCGAGCGCTTTAACACACCAGGCCCTAAAAAAAATACAAATTTAATAACAGATCCTGTATATTAAACAGTGTACAGAATGTTGTTGAGATAACTAGAGGACAGATTTAGCATTCAAAAATATTTAAAAAGCTTATATTATCATAGGTCTTAAAATGCTTCGTTGTCATACAACTCATCCAAATGTGTCAAGGTTTGATAAAAGGTAAAAGTAAAGTTTAAAACTTTGTTTATTTGTAAGGGCTAGTATTCGTTAATGCTGAACCGATCATAAAAATTCTTTTACAATCAGAAAGTTACACCATATAAGAATGTTATAGGCTATATTTAATTATGATTAAAAAAATAAAAATACACGTATAATTAACGCCCAACAAAGTGGACACGGGTCGGCTAGTGTAAAATAAACTATTAAAGGCAAAAAGTCCCCGTAAAGCTTAATTTCCATACCCATATTTTTGGTTATAGAAAATCCGGCGTATTTATTCAATGTCACCTAGTCAATTATTATTAAGAATTATCTAACATCGTTTTTATTTTTTCAGTTTTTTTTTAATACGGTGTGCCTGAAATTGATCGGGAATGTATTGGGATATTGGAAACTATAAGAGATAAAAAAAATGTTTAAATAAAGAAAGTTGTGGCTTATTCAACCGGTTTTCTAATTTTGTTTTGATGATGGTCGGATTTGTTTTTAACTACATTTTTTAAGAGCGTTTTTTCCCTTTAAGATGATATATTTTTTGTCCGAGTTGGCCATGACTAGGGAAGCAATTAGTTCTAGAAATAATTGCCATTCAATTCCCAATAAGGACTTATGTTGAGAAAGTCAGTGCAAGTTTATTTCTAAATTTTATAACCTTCTGTACCCAAACCAACGTAGAGATTTTCCTTACACATTAAAATATGTGTTAATAAAATCTCAGCTATACAAGCTGTAAAATTTCTAACAAAAATTGGTATATAGGTCTTTAAAAGAAAATTTACTAAATGTTGCTCTTTTTGAAATTACTAAAAATAAAAAAAAACCCTTTAAATAATTTTTGCATACAGAATTCCATCTTACACATTAAACATTTGTTTGTAGACCAAATGGTTTTCAGTGTTTTGGTCTACTTAATATTTTTTTACATTATCGTAAACAAAACAGAAAATTTCTTTTAATGTGCAAAAACAAAAAGGCTGTCATGGCAAAAAAAAAAAATAATTTTTCAAAATCAAAACGTTATTAAAATGGCAATGCAGAGGCACATTGCTTTCAAAAAGTTGATATACAGTGCTTGTCTAAAGTCAGGACTCCCTCCTTACTTTTGAATTGTTTGTTTTTTTATATAAAAATTTGAAAATTTTAGTAAAACAGCTCAAACCAAATTTTAGGCAAAAAATAACAGATATAAATATTAAACTTAAAGGAAGGCGCCATTTTGAAAACATAAATAAAATGAACTTGGGTGGGTCGTGTGGCACATTATTTTAAAGCTTCTGGCAAGTACTTTATAACTACAGAATATAAAGTAAGTACCTTTACCCCCTGAAATAGCGGTTCATAAATATTACCTGAATACCTGATTTAGATAGCCATATTTTCAAAACTAGTGAGGTTGGATATGCATAACGTGGCTTTTTGTTAAAGGTCTTTTAAATATCTTTTTAATGGTAATATAATATACAGGTTGCGTCATTGAAAAAATATATACTTTTTATCCTCCTCTTTATATTATCATGCATATTATCATTAAATAGATCGTTAAAAGAGTTTTATGAAAATACCCATATCTAACATTATTAGTTTCGGATATATGGCCCTCCTAATCAGGTACTTAAAAAATTTAAAAAGTACTGTCATTTTGTAGTAGTGTCTTTGGTAGTAGGTAAATGTATTAAATTTATAATTTAGGGCGGTAAAGTACTTGTTAGGCGCTTTAAAATGATGTGCCACCAGACCCCATTTCCATTTAACTTTTGTTTTCAAAATTTCGCCAACTCTCAGTTTGACATTTATATCAGTCATTTCTTGTCCAAAATGTGTTTTATGTTGTCTTACTAAAGTCATTAAATTTTCATAAAAAAATACTAAACAATTAAAAAGTTAGAAGGGGCCCTGACTTTAAACAAGCACTGTATAAATACTTTTTAAAATTTGAGTGAAGTATATTAAACTAAAACAAATACATTAGTTTTTAAAAATCCCAAATATTCCTTTTTTCAAAATATTTTAACGACGAATTATGATAAATTAGTTCACTAAACCAGCATTAAATTCAGAGCTAAAAGGCTGCCAACTTTCCTATTTTTTTTATTTCCTACAGTTTCTAATACCCTAAAACATCCGTTACAATTGAAAACCTCGGTGCAAAATCCAGTTCTAATTTTTATCAGAAATTGCTTTTTCAAATATTCTAAATATTTATATTATTGCGATCGTCTGGTACTGAATTCAGGTAACTACAACAAACTTTTGTGAAAAACCATTGAATTTTACTTGACTGCAGTGGCGGCTAGTGCATAAGTGCTGCAGTGCTACAGAGCTCCCAAAAAACTCTAAATAATAAAAGTAAATAGTTACGTAATCTACCTAACTAACATATTTTATAATACTTACCAAAAAGCAAATAATATAATATTATGCATTCGCCCTCACAGTAATGGCATGGCTAAATTCGGTTGTTATTTGAGATGTTGTAGTGTAGATTGCTATCTATCTCTGCCATACAGTCTTTTATATTTTGCTGTCTTTATGCCTGTGCTTGACAATGTCTCAGACCTAATAAACGAACGCGCGCCAGCGAACGTCAACAGTCGGCCAGTGGAATAACCTACCGACTCACGCTGAAGCTCTGAATTATTATTTATTTGGGCCACATGACGGAGCTCTACGAGCCCGTTCGAACACCCCCGCTACACTCCGCCTGTCCCATGCCAATCATCGCCGCCTAAAAGAAAGCCGTAATTTAACCTTAAGAATTCGCTGCAATTTGCCCAGCGGAGCGAGGTATAAACGTTATTGTATAAAGTTTTTAAGCGAATTTCTAATTTATGGCGGGTTGGACATTGGACTTAAAAACATTAATAATAGAGTGCGTGTGGTTTTTTTTCTGTATTTTTTGTACAATAATTATTATTAAGTGTGTACAATGGAAGTGGTCTTCAATTAAATTAATGTAAAGACATTTTTTAAATATTCATATGAAGAAAAGATTGAACTGAAAGCAAAAGGTAGACCATAACCAGATATTATTATTGAGAACGCTGGTGTAAGTAGAGGAAAAAGTTATTCACGCAAATTTAATGGAGACATTTATGCAAAAATGAATTGATTTGTGGATGTAAAAAAATGCTTTATACTGTTTTCCCTGCTTACTTATTATTTTATCTCTAAAATAGACTTTAATGAAAAAGTGATTACAAAATTTGCAACAGAAAAGAGCGTAGAATAGACTTAATTTACAAAAAATAGGTAAGCTTTTTCTTATTTTGTTTTTTTTTACAAAAATTGCAGAACACCCCAAAATTTTTATTTTACCACGAGCAGCCACTGCTTACCTGGTCAAGTATTACTAGCATAAATCAGGCAAGTCCAAAAGATTTTTTTACCAGGTAAGACCAATTTTTATCAAAAATTTCTTTTTTAAATATTTTAAATTTGTATTTATATCATTGCGGAGCGTCTGGTACTAAAATCGGGTAAGAACAACGAATCTTATCTGAAATAGCATTGGATTTTAATTGTCTGGTAAAGTATAAGTTGCATAAATAAGGCAAGTCCAGAAGTTTCTTTATTAATTTCCCAAAAATTTCTATAATGTGAGTTACCTGTTTTTTTGCACCAGTCTTCAATTATCACTTATACTGTATTGGTCTGATAATTTGTGGTATTAGCATTAAATGTCAAAGTGGTTAATTTTATTTGCCAGAAAACACGATGACTTAATTACAGTATAGTATTCATATGTTTTATTATAGTGTTTTAGGAAATTTTCGTTAAATTCCAAGTGCTTTTATCTTTTTACATTTAGTGAATAGACCTGGTTTTAGAGTTTTATTAATGTTCTAAACTTTCAGGTTAAATGGGTTAGTCAGTCCAAACAAAAGACTCGCGAAGGCAAGTAAGTGATGGAAGAGCTTAGTCTGGGCTAAGACTTAATGTCCGGAAATATCAACTTTGCTTTGCGATCACTTAAGCTCAGGAAATAAAAGAGCAACATGTATTGCGTTTTAGATAAAAAAATTTTAAATTAAAGTTTAGGTAAAAAAAAGCTAGTTTTAAGATATTTTTTCAAAAGCGCATGTTAATGTAATTTCTGAAAGTAAATTTAGTTAAAGATAATATTGAGTTTAAAAAGAAAACCTAATTAAGTGCAAAAACACCGCGGCGGTCAACTGGAGTAGATAGGAGCCGAATAAGAGGCAAAAAATTTGGGGTAAAATAGGACCACTTAAGCTCTGCATGTTATGTCTAATAATATAACTAAATATTTTTAATATTAATAAATAATTGTTATGAGGTTCATTTAATGGTTCAAGACATCCACGGTACGTTAGTATTTAGGCTTTAAGCCTTCGTGGTTTGTCCAAAGATAAAAAAAATGGTTAAATAATAAACAATAAAACTAAAATATTAAACGTGAGATAAAAGTCAACACAGTGTCTATCTCGATGTCACGAAAAAGGGTGCCGTATTTGAGAAAAAGAATGCCGTATTTAAAAAGAACAGTGCCGTATCTAAGAAAAACCAACACGTGCCGTATTTAACAAAAACAGTGCCGTATTTAAGAAAAACAGTGCCGTATTTGAAAAAGGGTGTTGTATTTGAGAAAAGCATAACTGTATTTGAAAAAATGGTGCTGTATTTGAGAAAAACAGTACCGTATTTAAGTAAAACAATTCTCAACTATGGATTTAAGTAAGTAAAACAATGATGTGAAGCATAAAATAGCAAAAGGAACCAAAAGATTCGAAAAAAAACCTTCAAGACATTGATTTACAAAAAGCAATTGTTTGCAAAAAGGATGCCCATAGAACAAGGTGATTTTAAATTAATAACTGATAAAAAACTAAGCCCGAAAAAAAATCACCTGCAGTGCCGAAAAGGAAAATGGGTAGGGTACTGCATAGATATGAAGAATATTGTGATAACAAAACTCGGTCAACAAGTTATGTTTATACAGTCAAAAGAAAAAAATTAAAAGGCTGAAAACTGTAGAGAATTAAAATGTACTAAAAAAATGGCTTATGCACTGAATAAAAAATGCTTAGTATGAAAAAATTCGTTTGGGTAAAGATAAATGTTTGGCAACTGTTATCGAAGAATCACGCTTTCTTTGATAACAGATATACCTAGTGTCCGCAGCTAATTTTACTACTGATTGTTCTGCAGTTCAAATTTACTCGGTGATTGACACGTTCCGCAATTTTCCCACGGTGGGTTTCCAAGCGCCTCGCTAACGCTCCACATTTTTTCCACAGACAGTTCCCAATATAACATGAGAACGCCTACGCACCACAATTTTCCCATGCTTATCGGGACACACCGACGGACCACGATTTTCCTACGGACAGTTCCCAATATAACCAAAATACACCGACGCACCACAATTTTCCAGGCCTTGGTGACGGGTGTGACCATGCGCAGTGGCATAAGAGATGCTAGTAGGTCTTCTAGTAGCCGAGCCCAAAAAAATTCCACGCACAAGTGACATCATACACTACTAATCCTATATTGATTTGAAAGAATGTATAAGTACCCAATTTAAAAAAAAATAAATTTATTTTTCTTTTTGTAATATTATTGCAATTAATTAATGCAATTAACATCTTTACCTTTAAGGAAAGCCAAATAATATTTTATTTAAAATTTTAAATAATTATTTTTAGTAGGTAAAAGTACCTTAAATGTATCTTTTACACGTCAACTAATTTTAAAAAGTAGTGTTAAAGGTGATAGTGGATTTCTTCTGCATCGCGTCATGTGAAATAAAGGCGATACTTTTTCCGTTGTATTTGATATATACAAAGACATCATGAGCCGATGAATACTCGGACTTCGCTAAAAACATAAAAGCAATGAAACAACCAAGAAGAACTGCAACTTTTTATAAATATCTTATAATGTTTCTTTCGATAAACCAATGATTGTGCCGATAAGCCAGTTTGTCGTATTAAAATAATAAAACCAAACTCAATATTATAATATTAAAAAA